>JAOTQJ010095040.1:0-11833 GCA_025642045.1 Solanum sejunctum
TTTAAAATACACCTCAATCTCAATAATTTTCTCGAATGAGCAATTAACCTCCATTTAGTTAATTACGGGGTCTAACAACCATCATAGTTTCAACCACAATTTTTTTATCTTGATTAGTGTTGACATTATATCCCCATAGAAATATATACCAAAAAATTAATCTTAAACCCTGTAATCCAAATAAAATGAAGGTACAAAGTATAGTATTTATTATTAGACAAAAATAAGATTATTTTTTAAAATATAGTTAATAACCATAGCAATTTGACCATGAGGCATTGAGGAACCAAATAAAAAGTTGTTGAGATGGTTGTTCCATAAGAGGATTAGCTGATGCAGTTATATCATCACTGATTTTACTTTTGTTGGGTTATCAGAAAATGCTTAATTTAACGACGTTTCCAAAATATTCCTATATAAAAAAAATATTTATTAACATCTTGAAATTTAGTTATTGTGTTTGTAAAAATAAAGAAATTTTGTAACACATAGTACAACTTATAACAAATATGTTTTAGACCAATCAACTAAAAATTGTTCCTATAATATGCCAATTGGAAAAAAGTACTAGGGTCTAGATTATTAGAAACAATCAATCAAATTTAAAAAGAACAAAACACTTATATCACATTTTTTTATATTTCTCTCAAGAGATTAGTGTATGTATGTGTGTCTATATCTATATCTATCTATCTATATCTATCTATCTATCTATCTATCTATCTATCTATCTATCTATCTATCTATCTCTATATATATATATATTACTAATAATAATATAACTAATATATTATAATGTCACTAAATTTTTTTGCCTTAATAAAAATCTATTATTGGTTAATATGTAATTAATTTAAAATTTCATCAACTGAAATGTAAATTTTAACTTTTCTATAACTAATACTTTGACATGTATAAATCTTTTGAAAGAGAAATTATTAATTTTACGGGAGATATTTTATTTTATTTTATTTTGTGAGTTAATAATAGATCTAAAAATATATTTGTCATCAAAACTCTTTTTCACTCATATATAATTATTTAATAATTTAAATACAAAAAGATAAGAGAATGAGAAGACAAAAAAATATATAAATAGGTGAAAAAGAATAAATTTTAAAGTAATTAAGGCTTTATTATTTTTTTATTTTTTAATATAAAATAACAATTCATCTTTATTTTAGTTCACAAGTAGAATCATTGCAACATTAATTATTATATGTGTGTGTACTTGCTAAAATAAAATACATACAAGTAAGATTGTTATATGATTTTTAAACACATTTGATATGAATGAACAATTTTATTTATGATCTAAAATAAATAAGGAAAAATATATGAAATCAAATAAAAAAGATTCACATTACTTTCATTTGGTTCATTTTGAAAATGATTAGCACTGAAAAATGTTAAGCCCCCCAAATTTTTCACAGTTTATGATATCAAATCCTAACAAATCTATGACATAAGAGATATATCAAAATAAGAAATTCAAATTTATAAATATATATGATTTATAGATTTAAATGGTGAAGATTTTTTATTCAATTACATTAGAATTTGTATTAAAAAATCAAGGGATAAAAACTATGACAAATAAAGTAATATTCAAATCATAAAACTTGTACAATTAAAAGAAAATAAAAATATATAACCACATATATATAATAATCAATTATCATTTACATACAATATTAAGTTTCACGAGATCAAATTCTTCACTTACCAATTAATTCCAACACAAACCTATATGAAAAAAACAAAACAATATTAGACCAAATGTATCGACAATTCTTTATGAAGAAATCAAAATAAGACAATGATATATACATATGAAAAAATGTCTATATCTACTTCTCTATAATTCTTATATATATACAGATGTTACTCCTCTATAAGATTGTAGGGTGAATTAAAAATAAAAAAAATAAAGAGAAACAAATTTCTAAAGTATATGCTAGAAAAGAATGAAAACAGAGAAAAGGGAGCACCTTGAATTCGAGATTTGATGAAGGAATGAGTAGATGTGCTTGTATTTATAGGACTGAAGTTTTTAGATGTGATAAATGATATATAAAATAGTCCTCTTATAATTAATTACATATTAATCTAAAAAATTGAAGTACTATTATCTTTTGGTCAAACTTCTTATATATTAATCACCCGCAAACATATATAAAAAATCAAATAAAAGAATTATTATCTGAGTAATAAATCTACGAAATTTTATAGATATATTCCAAATTAGGTAAATAAGTTATAGAAGACAACTCGGATAATATTTCAAATATAGAAAAATACACTTTATAGATTGAAATTAAACTTTGGAGGCTTCATGTTAGCATTCTCATGAACTATAATTTGTAACGCAATATTAATAATTAAAGAGGAAGATTATATCCATAACATAGATTGATGTAATTATGAGGAAATAATAATCTATTATATTGTAATGATTTTTTTTAACTTCTAGTCAGGCTTGTCATGATTCGAAACTACTCCCTAGTCATGATACGATGCCTAGAGTCACAAGTAACTTCAAGCTAGCCTCGTAGCATGACATGACACTAAAATGTATATAAACTAATAGAATTCAGAACATCTGAAGTTAAATCTAAAATATAAAACCCAAAGCTATCCTGGTTAAGATCGATTCAAAAATTAAAATGTATTGTGTAAACCAGGTAAACGTCAGGTACTTGGGGAGGACTTTTGGCTAGTGAAATTTGAAATTTAAATTCTTAAATAGTAGATTCCTCAGCAAATCAGTGTTGCGAATTTATTTTATTTTAGGCAAAATTGTAGGTTTGGACCAAGTCCACAGTCGAGTGATTTGATTTTGTCAGATGTCAATTTTAAAGAGGGGCATTTCAATTCTTTTTTTTTTTTACTATTTCTAGACTTAACCCATAATGTGTTGAAAATAAATTTGTCATGTATCAGATCATAACATAAATTAAAAATACTTAAATCTCTTGAGAATGAAGATTTTAGAGACTAGGAGAAAGTAGGGGTTCAAGAGATTCAAGCCAAAACTTGAATTTTCGCTTGCCCAATCTTCATTTTAGCTAGGTGTGTAAGGCTATCAAAATGTTGGATAGTTCACCCCTTGCCCTACTATCACGCCCCGGGAGGGTACGCTAGATGTGGCCGACACCCAGAGACTATTGCTAGTCCCCAAGTGAAGCATTTGGCCTCATTATATTAATTCATTCAACATAACTAACAAATCAATCAGCAGAAGACTACGATAATAAAAGGTAGATAATCTAAGTCTCAAAGATCATATAAAATAAACAAGCTAGTCTGAAAGAAGTTAGATCAACCAAATCTCCAATCAACAACTCGACTCTAGTCTATAAAGCCTTTATCACTATCAATTGGTGCCAATAACAGAATTTTGGCTACTGATGTCGCCCAAATTACACCTCCTTTTAGAGGATAAAGTGGTTGTTGTCAAGATATAAAATCTAACCAAGGTTAGGGTCGAACCCAAGGGAATACGTAGACTCAAAGAAAATCCATCAATAAGTAATTCAAGCTATTAACCAACTCAATTCCCCAAAGGGGGAATTTTCAATGTTCAACAAAAAAAATAAATTAAACTATCACAAGAGACAATTAATAATGGAGAGAAACTAGGGTATTATGTTCCCCATGATTCCCAACTTATTATCCCGGATAAGCTAATTCAAATCAAGTATATAGCATGTAGGATGGTAATTTAAGTTCACCAAACCCTTTGGTCCAGGTGAGAGGTGAATTTTACTATGTGACTTGGCCATCTCTATAGTGTGTAATACTCACCGTTACCTATAGTCCCAGTCAACCTCCCCTTGAAATGCTCTACGACTCGTATAGCTAAACTTTACATCTCATCCTTCAATGGAAATCTTCACAAAATCCGCTCTACGACTCGTAGAGGGTTTCCTAAACCATCCAAAACCATAAATTTGTTGCAATTTAGCCCTAAAGTCATGCCAACTTGCTTTTCTCCAAAACTAAACACAAAAACACATAAAAACCATAAACGTTGCATTGAGAACACACAAAATTCTAAGTTTTAGGCATCAAAAGTGTTATGTTTTGAGAGTACATCAACACCTTAACTTAAAATTATTGTTTGTCCTCAAAAAATGAATTAATCTATATAGAGAATATAGTAACACACACATTTCATCCCAATGACATACATCACATATAATTCAAACTCAGGTACGTACACCAACTTTCAAAACAAGATCAGAAAACTATTTAGCAAACCAAAGCACATCGGTGCATGTGACAACACAACTATGACAAGCAAGGGAATATAAATAGTCCATAATCACTAAACAAGTCAAATGCTAACAATGCAATAGAAATGCACTCACAGAAAGAAGTCCCATTTTTGACACTCACTGATGATTTCATATTTAGCTTTTGGACTGTGCAAGAACACTCACCCTTACAAAAACTATTCATGCATGATGGCTAATACCATAGGCTTGCCCCTATGCTCATGACTTAGACCTTTAACTAACTGGACTAGGATCACTTTAGGACTTTCTAGGCTTGTAACGTAGGCTCAAGGGGCCTTGGTATGATATTTTGAAAAATAGTGACTAATGGCCCTCCTTGAAACTGTGTTTTTCCACTAACAACTTTGTCATTTTCACCTTATTCACCCTTTTTTCTTATTTAAGCTTTTCTGGGTGCTTTCATCTTATTTTGCAGTTTTTACCCTTATTTTTACACATCATTTTGTTTTTTTTTTCTTTAAGCTCAATCTAATGCATCTTTCATTTTTCTTACACCCAATACATGCTTTTCTTCTTTTTCTCCGCTTTTCTAACTCACCTCCTTATTTTAGTGCTTCTCTTTTACATCGATTGCCCTCAACTTAGTCTTTTAGCCTGTAGTGAAATACACAATATCTATTCCCCAAACTAGGCCACTTTTGGTAGTGACCCTCAACTTAGATTTTTTGTCTAAGTCAAGATTCACAATAAAGACCAAGGCCAATCTGAAGATTTTTCACTAGACAAGGTTAGGTTAATCAGGTGTTTTAGGAAGAATCAGTACATGTAAGGCTTACATATTGAGAATAAGAGATAAAATATCATTTGGTTGGTCACTTTAGGCTAAAGTGGACTTATTAAAGAACAAAGGCCTAATATCCCTTCCTACTCCATTTAATCTGCAATCAAGCTTAGAGTAACAAAGCAAGTTCTGAATTAGCACAAAATACATGAATCTGGCAAAATAAGCTCACACTTACATAAAATTGCACACATTATCAACAAGAAACTCACAGATCATGCTTCGTATCTCAAATTACCCTCACTTATCTGAACAGATATTGCTGAATACCTAAACATGTATGGTTGCTATCAAACTACTAATCAAAAAAATTTTGTGGGTACCATTTCTCAAAACTGAACATAAAAATATGTTATATGCCATACGTTTTAGTACTATATGCTACAAATATTATCTAAACATCCTAAACATGATGGTTCAACAGAAATTAAATATCCATGAGAAAAAAGAACACAAGCAAGAAAATCTCGGGATCAAAATTTAGGGTAGTTATGGACCATAAACTACTCAGACTTCACTAAGGCTCATAACTACTCACATCCCATCGAGAAGGATGTGCATTGTCCTTAATGCACAAAATCAAGCAAAAATAGAATATAAGGGGCAAATACATACCTTAGCTCCTAAGCGCCAGTCTCGGGCTGAATCTGGCTACCCTTTCTCTGCTGGGTAGTCTCCTCAACTGTAGTACTCTATCCAGAGGGGTCAATACCCCTCGCCCTATAATAATTATGAGCTAGCCTCATCTCCTCCTCGTTCTTTGATGTCCTTAAGGCCAGCTCGAGATTCTCCTCCTCATCCTCCTCGAGTTTTGCATGTACATTACTCTCCTCTAGCTCATCAACCTCTAGAGGTCTCTTCCTGTGGAAAGTCTGTGTAGGCTTCTTACAGACAAATAAATCAAATAGCAGTGCTAGAGATGTCGTCTCTGGTACTGTAATTGGCACCACAAGTAAAGATATCATGTCAGCCCTAAGCTTCTCGATCTCCGACTGGATGGGTGAAAAATCTGAAGGTCGGGCCTCAGCTAACCTCTTCTAAACCTGCTCATCAAAGGCATTGATACAAGCATCCACTGCAAAAACAAGCTCCTGAATAGTGGAAATAGTAAATGCTCAGCTCCGTTCCTCTGAGTCTGCAATAGTCTATCAGACCCATGACTTAATCTGTTTAATAAACTGAGACAGCTAGGCCTCAGCATGTGATAGCCATTGCGCCATGTCCTGGACAGAAGCAGCAGACATAGAGACCATTCCAGTTATAGAAGGTTGTACAGTAGTAGCCTCTGGTATAGTAGCAACTGTAGTGGGACCCCTCTCAATGACTGCCTCAGGCTACAGGGGTCTCTTCTCTATAGTAGCAACAGTAGTAGTAGTAGAGGAAATCACCAAATCCTCATATAGTGGCACCAGGGCGAACATCTGTAGGGATGGTAGAGGCTATGCTCTCCAGACTGCCACCGAGTTCTCATCAACCTTAATCAGGCTGGGCTCCAAATTATGCTGAGCCTCAATTAACCAATCTAGCTAGTGCAAAATATCCACCCCAGACTTGACACAGAGTCTATAGATCAAAATAGGAAATGGGATGGAGGTGTCCCTCTCAGTCCTAACTTATGTATCTACTTTACTATAAAGCAGGCCCAATTGATGTTATAGACAGCAAAGATGCTAGCAACTAATACCATATGCTTCAGTATAAGTGTATTACTCGCCAAGTCGGTTGGATGCGTGATCTAAAAATTGTCCACCAAAATTTGGCAAGATAACTCAGTGAAGCCTTTACTATAGTCTCACTATGGGTAGTGATCCAAGTAGGCTCTAGACCCTTATTTGGAATATGATAGGCCACCCATCTCAGATGTGAGGTCCGTTGTATCAGGTCCTGCATAATGAATGAGTGCCTAGCCTACATCGACCTGTGATCGAACTCTATTTTGTACCTGGGTCATGATATCAAAGACCAACAAGCATACGACAGATCATCTCCTAAGAAATGTCGACACGTCGACCTCGCACATGTGCCGCTATAAATCTAGGCAGAGTGATAAGCCTCTTCCCCTTAGGAAGACTGTCCGAAATCATAGTTGTGTAATATGCATAAAACTCCCTCACATCATCTAAGTGACTCTATCAACCACATTAACACATATCGTATCATAATGTCCTGTAGACTTAGGACATGGATCAGTCCATTATCAATCACCTGAGGCTCCTCATATATAGAATGGGTAGGCTTACCTTGCTCCTTGGGTTGCATACCCTCCAAGAATATATCCTTCATACCCTCGATGCATCACTAGTGAGTAATAGCATCTGGTGCTGATGAAGATGATAGTGCTATATAGGACTCAACATCTCCTCTGTCCTCGAAGCCCTCCTCATAACTGTACTCCTCTGCTGACCGTGTCATCTGGGGTATGCTACTCCTAGTCTCCTCACTACCTTTCTTTTTAGACTAGGAAGGTCTATCAGCCTGGGCCTGAGTACTCATAGCTCTAGCTGCTGCTGCTCTGGTTTGTGGTACCTCAGCCTCAGGGTCTGATGAGACATCGTGGAGCTTTAGTGACCCACTTGGTTGAGGGGTCTGCTCATCATCAGAAGGCTCATCAATGAGCTTCCTCATAAAGGCCTGAATCTTCGAGTGATGACCTTTGGGAGTCATAGTACCTAAAACATAGATGTAAACACACTATGGCTAGCCCCAAGAATCAAGAAATAAAATGCAAAAAGCTATTTGAATCAGTTACAGAATGGGTCTACGAAATCCCCTTTACGAGTCATAGTGAGCACTAAAAGTCATAAAGTGCTCTCATAGACCAGTGCTTTAGAATAATTTTGGACACTAGAATAGTCTACGAAACCTAGGTATGACTTATGAAATGGTTTACAAGTCTTAGACTGGGGTCATATAAAATTCCAGAGAGTAATTAAAAATTAGGCAGAGGTCTACGTGACCTATCTATGAGTCGTAAATGATCTATGACTCATAGAAGGTCTCATCTGATAAATACTATATCAAGTTTTTGGAATTTCCCACAAGGGGCAATTATGACTCGTAGAGTAATCTATGAGTCGTAAAAGACATTCGTGAACAAGAAATCTCAAATACCTGATTTTTTTAAGTCAATCATATGGACCATACAAACATCTTCAACAATAAATCAACAACATCGAAGCAAGAATACAACTGCCTCATATGAGTCCAATCCTATACCCATATCCCCAAGCATGATTTCAGCATATATTCGTCCCATCGAAAAGGATTAAACATGAAATAACCTAAATTTCTGACTACCCCATATTCATTCAAACTAGTATGTACCTAAGTTACCCATCACCAATTCACAATCACAATTTATGCAATGTTATCCAAACAATCATAGTGATTGATCCAATAGACATAAGCAATAAGTAATCATAAAGCAAAAATATGCCCAATTTCGAGATTCGAATATTTAATTCAATCCATGGCAATCCTATTTCATATACACAATTGAAATTTAACAAGATTTTCATGGTTAGACATCAAAACCATCACAATTATCACATCAAATCATTAAGAATAAGGTAACTTAAAGGTTAAAGTTAAACTAAAAACTTATCACAAGTTGAGATGAATTTCAAGAAAAGAGACAGAGGATGAAAGAACAAGAACCCTAGGTGCCAGAAATCTCACCAGAAAATGGTCAATTGTGGTCGTAATTTGATCAAAAAATAGGGGAAATAGAGAATTTGGGGATTTTATTGTAAATTAGGTCAAATAGGGGTCAAAATAACTTGGCCCCTTCCTTTTATACTTTACCAGGTTAACTATTAATGTAACTGGGCTTGGGTCTACAAAACCCTGACTAGGAGTCATAAATAAATCTATGACTCTTCCTAGTCTCGTAGATCTCTCAACACTAGAAAAATTCAGAATCTTACTTGAGTTCTACGAACCCCATTTATGACTAGTAGATTGATCTAGGAATCGTAAAGTTAGCCTGTGTGTTTCAGTGCACAATTATCCTGCCATTGGAAATCTCTACGAGATAGGGTTACGAGTCCTAGAGTGCAATACAACTCGTAAGCCCAGTCCTAGAAACTGAACTTGATGCTTCTCTCAGCCAACTTACTGACTTAGTCCTATACCTGCATACTCTTCATGAAATACACAATTACCCAAAATACAACCAACCCCAATGTTAAAAATACAATCAAAACACAACAAAATTGCTAACTATAAATCTAAAAACTGAAAAATGAACCTATAACTATACAGTAACAAGAAAAACCTTGAATTGCCTCCCAAGTAGAGCCTTATTTATTGTTGTGGCATGACTTAGTTAAATTGGCTAATAGACTTCATCAATTACCCAAACCTCACTCTTGAGCTCATCTGGATGCTTCATAGACTGACGAATGTCGAAGAAAACTTCTTCATCATTCAATCTAAACCTGAGTTGGCTAGCTTCCATATCTACTAGAGCTCATCCCATGGCTAGGAATAGTCTTCCTAGGATGATTAGACTTTCCAAATCAACTTCACAGTCTAGAATCACAAAGTCTGCAGGAAATATGAATTTTTCCACCTTTACCAACACATCATAGAGTATCCTTATAGGCTTCTTCACCACTCGATCTGCCACTAACAACCTCATGTAATAGGGGTAGCATCTTCTAATCTAAGCTTCTTATAAATCACAAGAGGTATCAAATTGATAGTAGTACGCAAATCACATAGTGCCCTTACGAACTCCATATCACCTATAGTGCAAAGTATGGTAAACACACCTAGATCTTCATGCTTTTGAACCAAAGATTTAGTAGTGATGACACTATAATGTTGAAGCTCTTGAGAAAGCTCCTAACTCACAGTGCGCTTCTTGGTAACCAAATCCTTCAAATACTTTGCATAACCTGGCATTTTCTCCAAAGTTTCAATAAGAGGGATGTTGATGGATAGCTGCTTAAGCATGGAGAGAAAGTATTTGAACTTGCCTTCCTCCTTCCTCTTCTTGAGTATTTGAGGGAAAGAAGGAGGATGCCTTAGAATGGGCTTATACTTCTGTGGCTCTTTATCAATCTCACTCACCCCTCCTTTGACACAACATCTCCTACAACGACATCCTTATCTGCAACTATCTTCTCATGAATATTTTATACCTCAATTGACATAGGACGATAAATAGTTCTCTTGCCACCTCTAGTAGTAGCTACCACACATTGCCCTTCATTCTTTGGATTTTTCACCATGTTTCTAAGTAACGTACCCTTCTGACGCTGATTCAACTGAGTTGACACTTAACTAAATTGTTGCTAAAGTTGTTTAATACATAATGAGACTTTATCTTTTGATTAATACTTGAAATATCAAATTTCATGCCCTTTAGAGTTTCATCTTGTGTATCGACCTTCTTCAACAAACGATCAAACATCTTGTCAATAGAAATTGCTTGCACTTGTGTCTTGTTATGTGGTGGAATATATGGACCATTTCTGAAATCATATCTTCTACCCTAATCTGCTTCAACAACCCTGTTCATGTCAAAATAACTACCTAAGTTGTCTCTATAAGCTCCATCTCTACCATAGTTTCGACCTTGGTTTCCTTGACCTTTGCACCAATAGTCCTGATTGGACCCTTGGGTGTTAGTCCAATAACCCCCCATCTAATCATTCACTAAATTAGCATCCTCTTCAAAATAAGGCTCCTTGTACATGGATGCACGTGGAGATTGGTGAACTACTGCATTTACTCCTTCTTAGTTTTGCTTGGTAACCATATCTATGCTTGTGCGAAGCTGAGCAAGTTGTTGGATGATCTTCTCATTAATATTGGTGTCACGACCCAACCCAGGGGCCGTGATTAGTGCTAATAGGGCACCCAGACATACACTATATCGAATTTCTATTCACAATAGCTAAGAAATTTCATGAAATTTTGACAAAATTTCCTCTGTTTTCCTAACTAGCCTCACCTGCAAACAGCGAACCCAATAGTACCAGACATCACCATATGAACATATATATATGTGTGGGCCGACAAGGTCACCGCTGCGGCAGAACTGCCCCACAAACATATCTTACAAACAAGATCATACCAACATAATTTCCCACACACATGTGTATCCACAGACCTCTATGTACAGAAACTAGATCACAAATGCAAAATACAAAATATACGTGTACAAATATATACCAAACGATCTGCTCCTGATGCAAGGGAACACTTCAATGATAGATGGAAGTCCTAAGAAGATGGCCCTCTAACGTGTTCATCTGTACCTGCGAGCATGAACGTAGCCCCCAAAAAGAGGGAGTCAGTACGAAATATGTACCAAGTATGTAAAGCGAAAAGCCCGAAATATAAGTGAAAGTAATAATCCAAATAAGAAAATATAGAAGTCAAACCTGTATATCAACATCAAAATATTTTATTTATTCAAACATCAAAATAATACATATCGGACGGAACGATAGCGACCTTCAAACGCGTACCATACCGCAGCATAACACCAGAATTTTCAAATCTCCGAAATCTCCAACACAAACCCCAAGCAGAGGATAGGTGAACTAGTGCGACAGTGCCAAGCGTTCACGTATCGTAATGCATAAAGGTCATCATGCCCGTTTATGGAGCCGAGGCGACGGTACCACACACTCCCATGAGCCGGGGCAAACTCGGCCCAGCACTCACACGTCATGATGCCATCCCAGCCCAGCTCCTTATGTCTCCAGCTAAGCAAAGCCGATCCATGGGCAAACCG
>JAOTQJ010095061.1:0-11832 GCA_025642045.1 Solanum sejunctum
CTTTATTCATAATCGAACTTTGACAATTTCAACGTCGAACCTCGTCTCCTTTTAGTTCGCGATTTTAAGCTAAGCAAATAGCTGACTCACCTGCTAGCTTCTAAGTCCTACAAGCACCTCAATTCTTTTGCTTCATTTTAATGCCATAATCTCCTCAATTTGACATAAAACATATATTCACTCGACCCTCTTAAGCGGTAGACACACATATAGCCCATTAACGCGAGATTTGAGCACTTTTGAAAATTAACGCTAGTTTGACCAAACCATGTCATGTTTCATTTTCATTATACTAGTATTGTAAGGTATGGGGTGTTACAAGGTCTTGGTAATAAGGTTAAGCTTAGTATGGCCTTTCACCCTCAAACAGATGGCCAAGCCAAAAGAACTATCCAAACTCTTGAGTACATGCTTAGAAATTGTGTTTTAGAGTTTAAGGGTAGTTGGGATGAACACCTTCCACTCATTATGTTTGCTTACAAAAATAGCTATCGTTCAAGCATTGGTATGGCTCCTTTTGAGGCTCTCTATGGTAGACGTTACAGGTCCCCAGTTTGATGGTTAGACGTGGGAGAGAGGACTTTGTTAAGACCATATTTGGTTATGGAGGTTGTAGAGAAGGTGAGGATGATAAGGGAAAGACTAAAAATATCCCAAGAGTAAACAAATGTCCTATGTCGATGTGAGAATAAGGGATCTTAAATTTAAGGTTGATAATTGGGTCCATTTCAAGGTCTCACCCATGAAAGGTGTAATTCATTTTGGTAAAAAGGGTAAATTGAGTCCAAGATTTGTGGGTCCTTATAGAGTGTTGAGGAGGATTGGTAAGGTGACCTATGAGTTAGAGTTTCCCAATGATATTAATATGGTTCATCCAGTCCTCTATGTTTCAATGATGAGGAAGTGTGTGGGTGACCCAAGTATTATTGTGCCTTTAGATGTTGTGAGTGTTGTTGAAGACAATTTCACTTATGAAGAGGTCCTGGTAGAAATTTTGGATAGACAAGTAAAGAGTTTGAGGAATAAGGATTTAGCTTTTGTTAAGGTTCTTTGGATAAACCAACAAGTTGAAAGTGTCACGTGGGAACCCGAGGCAAACATGCAGAAGCAATATTCCTATCTCTTTCATACTACTTGATCCTAAGGTATTGATCTAAGTCCCCTATATGATTTCAAGTCTTAAGTTTCAGCTCTTATGTCATTTTCATGTATTCATGTTTATGTTGACAAGTTTATAGTGATTTTGACACTTATGTAGAGATTTTGAAATGATGTTAAGAGCATTATTGCATTCATGTGTTGGGTTGAAATTTTCTTGATTACTTATCTTATATATGTTTCTTTGACAATGTGGGGATGAATGTTCTCCAGCGAGAGATATTGAAAAGTCCTAAAAAGTGCCCAAAAATGTGTCTCAGAAATGCCCCTAATCATAATTTCCACACATCTCAAAATTCGTGTCTGATATCAAAAATCTGACTTCATAGTTATGATCAGGGGCAAAATTGAATTGAAAATGGGTATAACCCCAATTTTAGAGAAACCATACTAAAATTTTATTTTCCAAAAATTACAAAAAACAGAGAGGGTCGACGCCCCTGGAACGACGCGGCCAGGGGGGCAGACTAGTGTTATTTTTTTTCCCAGTTTTTCAGTTTCAGCCTAGGGCTTTGGGGCCTTGGGCCTTAACCCCCTTATGCATAAAAACACCCATACTTAGTCATTTTTCAACCTCATATCATTCATGATATTCCCAAAAATCCTCTCTAACACTTAGCCAAATATTTCATCCAAATTCAACTGTCCCAAACTCATTTTTAGATCTCAAGAAATTCATTCAAGCTTCAACTTCTCATTCAAATTTTATCAAGAAAATCTCCAAATATAATGTATATGGATTTCAACCATTAGGTCCTTTCATCCATGGTACCTAACCTTCCTTTTTATGTAAATTGCATGTTTTCAATTTGAATTATCTATAGATATCTCTTATTATGAATTTGATTATAAATTATGTTAGGCTTTCATAAAATGTTGACTGTTTAAGCATGTTTTGAGCAATGAATCTATGATCTATTATGAGATTTGATGAAGAGTCTCAATTTACCTTGCATGAGGATGTTACTAAGTATTGGTGAGTTGATTTATATTAAGTTTTCTCACGTGATTTTACTTTTGAATTGCATGATATTGAACTAGCATTACACACCTACCAAGTGTTTGATAAAATGTCCAATTAAGAATTCTTGAGCTATTTATGATCTATTATATGGCCTATGAGTCAAATGACTTTATGATGGTAAAAGTAATATATATAGGTGTTGAGTTCATGAAAAGTATCTATGGTGTTGCAAGTTGGCCACACCTTGTTAGGGAGGGAGCGTGTTAAGCCCAATCACCTTGTTGAAGGGGTGTTAAGCCTCAATCACCTTGTCAAGGCTTGTTAAGCCTGTACTACCTTGTTGGAGGGTAAATAGCTCAATAACCTTGTCGGAGAGTGGTAAGCACATACTACCTTATTGAGGAGTATGTACATCAATAGCTTGTTGGGGTGGTAAGTTCGTACTACCTTATTAAGAGGTATGTACCTCAATCGCCTTGTCGAGGGGTGGTAAGCCCATACTACAACATTGAGGGGTATGTGCCTCAATCACCTTCCAAGGGGGTGGAAAGCCTTCGAGTTCAAGCAAAGGTTGCACAGGCTATATTGATATGGATTCTTCCTAAACATATATTATGTTTTATACAAGCATGTATTACTACAAGCATTGATCATGCATGTCATGTTGCTAATATACTATCCCTCGCTTATGATTATGCATTTTGACTATGTTGTCTATCTTATATTATTGCATCCTACATACTTAGTACATTCAAATGTACCAATATATACTCTATGCCTACATGATGTTATCATGTAGGAACCGGAGCTCCTTATGATCATCCTCCGGATGGTTAGTTATGGACATCTTGAAGATAAGCTTTGGTGAGTTCTCAAGTTCGGGGACACTATCTATGTTATCCTTGCATATGTTATTTCTTTCTATTGGGCTCTTGATACTATGAGGGTGAGCTTGAAAGTAACTTGGTCCCCGCCCTATCTATGTTGGAGGTGTTGTTGGAAAAGTGATGTAATTATGCTATGTTCTTGACTCTTGGTTGTTTATGGTTATCTAAGACTTCCCTTAGTCTCTTTATCCTTATTTAAATCTCTTGATATTTTTACTTTGCTCTAAGGATGTATGATTGATACGCTAAAAGACTTGTTTGGGTCCCTTTGAGTTCCCATTCACTATGATACGTTTACACCCTAGGCTTGGGTCATGATACGTATCACTCCCATCTTTCTTTGGACCTTTGTTCAGCCCATCAACATATATCCCCATTCTCCTTCTCACATCAGCAACCATGTCCATAGCATAGCGAAACAACTGAGTGAACTTAATCCCATACCTTACACACTCATAGAGCCCTGTTTTAGATTCAAGAACTCGTTTACCTTGGCCTTCCTCCGTTCTCTTGGAAAGAAACACCCCAAGAAAGTTTTCTCGAACACTATCCAGCAATGGGGATTCCTCTCCTCTACCCTTCTTCTATTGATCAAACCATAGTTTGGAAACACCCTTGAGCTAGTAGACAACCAATTCAAATCTATCAATATCAGCCATATGCATAACCTGAAACACCTTCTGGAGCTTATCAATGTAATTCTCAATATCCTTATTGCATGTAGACCTCGTGAACTCAAATAGGTTCATCCTCAAGAATTCAAGACTTTGGATGTGTCTTGTGCATCCTATCTACTCGCTCTATGCCTAACAGTAGATATTGTGATAGCCTGGGCTAGAGTTTAGATAGCGTGGCAAAGCTCCATATTAGAAATCTCAGCCTATGATGGTTGCTCAGCAGGCATGGCTGGACTTATGGGATGCTCATGTCCCTGAGGCTTAGGTGGGTTAACATTCTACCTAGCAGGATGTCCCTCTACCTCTGAGGGCCCTTCTTGGTTGAAACATCATGATTTTGCAAATGCGGAATACAAGAATTAGAAAGGAGTTCTCATAAAGTTTTAGCTCTAACACACGAATTAGAATATGAAAGAAATGTACCATTCTTAATGTCATATAGCCTCCTTTTTATGAAGTATGGTGCATAACATACCTATAAACAGGATTCTACTAGATACGACTTCATAGATTCACTAGGACACTTGAACTCTATGTTCTGATACCAAGTGGCCACACCCCAAGAGGGTATCTTAGACGTGTCCAGCACTCAAAAACTATTGCTAGTCTTCAAGTGAACTATAGCCTCATCACATTTATTCACTCAACATACCTAAAAAATCAACGGAAGACTAAAGATAGCAAGTGGGTGGACAAGTCTTAATATAAATAAAATCAAATCAACTCAATGATACTAGTAAGAAAAAAATAAACCAAGATAAGTATTCAACTCAAGACACATCAAACTCTAGTTTATGAAGCCTCTATCACTATTAATCGGTGCGAATGATAGACTCATGGCCACCTTAACTCAAAATAAAGCTAGTCTATAGTTTTCTCCTAATATCTAGATGAAAATACAATAATAACCCTCTGAAGTAAAGGAGGCTCACCAATTCAACTGACTGCAGTAGATCCTAAGCGATGCACCTGTTGAAGATCTCTAGTACCTGCCTCTTCATCATGAAATGATGCAGTCCAAATAGATATCAATACGTGGAATGTACGAGTATGTAAATGGTTGAATAAAATAGATATAGGCAAAATAATATAGAATAACATCAACTCATGAAAGATACTCAATCACAATGTCAAATGTCTATCTAAAGTAAGAATAAAGAGTACACAAATAACTTATTAATAGTAATCCAAACTCATCCAATCAACTCAACTTAGAGCACTATCAATGTGGGACCTATCTGGGAGTTTCTCTTATCTGACAACAATCACTTATAAGCCAGTGATTATACAATAATCTTGTTGATGTTGCCACAGCTGTTTCCTACTTATAGGGTAAAGAATGAATTAGATCCCCAAGGGATTTAGTCTCTTCAAGTCTTTTATTGTTTTTAGGGAGTTCAACTCAAGAGGGAACCTCTAATGTAGTGGCTCAATCCTCACCTACGCTTGGCGATGTAGTTGATGAGTACGAGTTGGATTTACTATTATGTATTTTGGTGCTCGATACTCCTTCCAAGACTCAATGCTCATAAGACTCTTCATCTTAATCAATTATCTTAATTAGTCTCATGGAGACTCTCATCATCTCATTAACTCAACTCAATCGGGCCTTTTGGCCTATCATCTCAAATTTATCTCATCAACTAAATTTTCATTCAATAGCTCAAGGCTTAGATCAATCATTAGGAAAAAGTCAATTAGACAAATCTCTGGAGTTCAATTATAAATACTCATGGGATTATCAACCTCTATTAACTCATCATTATGCTCACATCATAATCACAATCAACATACTCAAGTCAAGGAGCTAGACTCAATCCTTATGTTCATTCATGCATTCTTTTACATAGTAACATATAGTGCTTGGGTAAATAACTCATGTAAAAATATTTAATCAGTAAATCAAGTTTATGATGATCATCAACATATGAAAATACATGTGATATATACATATATATATATATATATATTACAAGAAAATATTCAAGAAACATATATGTAGACTCATTATGCTCTCAACTCCTCTATTATCATCAATGGAGGCACATTGGGAGGATAATTTCATTATTTAACTTAGACTTACATACCTGGTATGAAGCTTTTATTACTTTTATATACATATATATATATAAAGGAATTGAGGATTCTAAAGTTACTATGAACTTAGATTGAACGAAGAAAGTAACATGAGATTTTGACAGAAGGAATTGTTACATATTACTTGAGGTGATAAGTTTAGTACTTCACACGAGTATTATGAGTAGTAATCTTATCACAATTTATGTTTTTACAAGCTTTATGATGTTCACATGATTTTTAAATTGAATGGTTATTGAATGATTTGAATTTGCATATGGGACAAGTTCTTTTACTTGATTTGATACCAGAATAGTTATTTGTATTTTATAAGACAAATATACTGTTAATCTTGTAAGCGAGGTATAGGTTATATCCTATGAGTGCTTTGGGTGATATTCAATGAGACACTATATGGGTTTGTCTTGGGGATTGACTTCAGTGGGCCGGCTCATGATTATTTTAGGCGATATCCTTTGTGGCTACAATATAATCCTAGTGGGTGTCACCATTCTGATTATCTAGCCTCTTGGCCCTATTAGTTACTTTACATAAAAAAAAGGTCTGGTAAAGGCTGAATATAAGCAAATGCCTAGGGAAGGCATGCGTACTAACTTGACTTGCATCGGTATAATTGTGCATTGACTATCGCTATAGAGATATGCTGACAGGAAGACCATGTCTTAATTATATATCGTACTATTACCTGGTTCTAGTATAGACATAATTCTGCAGAGTCTAATTTTCTTGGATACCTATGATGTACCATGATTGTCCATATTTTCTCTAGGCACTGGGATTGATGAGGTTGTGGTATACTTGGACTTAGCTAGGCGTGGCTCTATGGTGTTTTGTAATGTAAATATTCTCCAACATATTGTTGATAGTTGTTGTGTACTAGTTCTTTCCATTTGATTCTAGGGTATCTATTGTATTTTAAGAAAGGTGGTGATTGGGATTGTTTGGGCTGGATTGAGATTATGAGATATCTAGGTTAAGAGTGTCATTGCCTACGTTAACTTTGGGCATGATATGATTATCGTCGCCTACATTCTCTCTAGGCACGATATGACTTTGGAATTTCAGATCTGGTAGATTATTTGAGTGAGTGATTGTTTCATAAATCTCTTCCAGATGACGCTCCCTGTCACCTTTGAGCACTAGTCTCACATCTATAAATTTCAGGTCCTAGGTGACGCTCCCCATGGACTTGTACTCCAGTGACCATGATTGTGATGCCAATGGTGGATATGGATTCTTAAGACTGAGTGTCAGTTGAGTTTTGGGTCAAGGACCCCGTGATTGATATTCTATGGGATGAGGCCCTATGATTGATACTCTGATGTTGACACATTATTATTTATAATATGGGGATTCTTTATCCCGTGGCGAATATGTCCCACTATTACATTTATAGTCAGACCATTTAGCCCTGGTTGACTTCCTGACCAGAGGCCAGGTTGGAAGACCCAAGGTTTAGAGTCCCCAGGTGATAGTAGGGGTTCAAGTCCTTGTGTAACACTACTTCTGATGGGTAAAGGACTCGATTACTATTGTGTTGTTGGGGGTCGGGGGATTAATTATTTACCCATGGATCCACTCACCTATTCACACCCTGATTGTGTGTGGATGTACCCTCTCGGCTTATGGGGGCTCATGGGATATTTAGGCTTAGATATTAGGGCCTTACACCCATGTACAACTGACCCTTACTCTGATGATGTGGAGAGCTAGGCTCTGTGATGATTCTCTGGGATTATGTGATAGTTCTATGAAATTCTGTGATGATTTATCGATTAGATATTATGCATGAGTGTACCTTCTAGGCTTTTAGGGGCCCACTTAGAGTACAGGCATAGGTATTAGGCCCTTGCACCCGCGTACAACACTTGAGGGCAGTTGTGGGATAAGCCTACATAGTCTTCGCCATTCGATATAGATGCTCAGCACTTGTGTTGACTTAGATGTGGTTTAAAGATTTCTAGACATGTGTATGCCTTGATCTGAGTTCATTTTGCTATATTACTGTAGTTCTCTTTATATTTGGGCTTTATATATTGTTACTATTTCACTCGATCAGCTGATGATACCTACTAGGTGCCTTTTTCTAGTACTCACCCTACTTCTACATATGGTGTAGTTCTAGGTATGGGTTGTGATAACTTAGTTGGAGGACTTTGGGAGAGCTTAGTAGGCTTTTGGTGTGCTTTAGTAGCTCTAGCTTTTCACAGTCTCCTTCCTATTGATGGTCATCTTTTGCATCCAGACATCGGCCTTGTATAGTAGAGTTTGGTATTTATAGGTGTACTCCTAGTTTTATACATTATTATGATTATTGATATATGTATATGAGATGTCCTTTGTGTCTACTGTAGTTCTATATGTTTGACTTCTATGTTCTGGGTAGGGTTCATCTTATGTATTATTGTTGTATCGATTTGGTTTGAACAAGAGAGCTAGGACAAGTACCCTTGGGTTGAGAATTGGCTTGCCTGTACATGGGACCAGCAAGCACCATCATGACCGGGAGTAGGTCATGACAAGGTGGTATCAGAGCTTAAGGATCACTGGTTACAGTTGTACAAAGCTACCGTCTAGTAGAGTATTGTGATGGGTGCAAAGACGTCTGTGGCTTATCTCTAGGAGGCTACAGGATGATTAGGAACTTTTCCTATGTTTTATATTATGGTTGTGCTTCTTATGAATAGTTTTTTGATTTCTGAGAATTTTGCTTTATTCATCCCTTTACATTGATGTTGTGTAAAGGTCAGACTCTGGGTAAAAGAAGTGTTGTGTTGTCAGCCCCATATGGGGAGCAGCCCCTAGATCCCATTGAGCAGAGGCTAAATGCTCACGAGTTATAACAGTTCGATAAGGAAGCTTATAGGCAGTGAGAATGTAAAAGGGCTTCAGAGGCAGACTTCGTGATTGGTACTTGATTAGTAGTGGCTATGTATTGTACTATGAGAGATGTTGTTGGGATTGGAGATCTGTGTTACGTATATTCGTATGTTAGTGGTTGGTTAAAGGGTATATGGATTGTGAGCACTCTTGATAACCATCTTGAAGGCGAGATAAGGTGGGATTGAGGTAAGGCTGAGCATTGGTGCCTTTCGAATATTCGTATTCAATTATTTACCAACTGATTCGACCTTTTAGGTTTATGATATTGATAAATATGTATACCAGGTGGGATTCTATGTAGTTGTCGCCTATGTTACGAGTATACCCTATTGGTGGCTGAATGTAAGCCAAACCATGTGATTTATGATATGACTGTTTCGATACTTACATACTGGAGTAGGGATGATACAAATGTATAAATCATTTGAGAGGCCGGTTGTCTGTGATACCTCTGGATACACCTTGTGCTTCTACGATATAATTCTGTTATGATGATTTGTTGATATGTGGTTCTCCTGATTTTTAGGTGACTAGATTTTAGGATAAAATGTTATGCTTGAAGGCTTAGTTGGATTATCTATTGTTTGATGGGATATTGTTTCGTTATCAGCTGAGCTGCTAGCCACGCTGTCTTAGGGATTTATTATGATTGTTAGCTGACTGAGACTGTATTGTTTGGATTCCTGGCTACGTTTGTTTGTGGGAATGTTGATCATTTTGTCAGATTGCTTGGTACCTAGGTTATGGTCATATAGTGTTATTTGCATTCCCCGCTCATCGCTTGTTTGAGTATGAGTTTTGAGCTTCTTTTATCCCAGGTCAGATATTGAGGTAGTGAAAGGTCCCTTTTATTAGTGGGGATTAGGTATGATGATTCTTCAGGATTGTGATACACAGGTCAACTGATATTGTCGAATGGCCTCGATTTTGATATTGCCCTAGAGGCGGACTGACTTGTTTCTATTTTATGGGTGTTGATGTCAACTCTAGTTGGCTGGTTTGAGCCTACAGTGCAAGGCCCGTATGGTATAGATTATGATACGCCTTAGCCAAGGTCTGGAATGTGTGAGATAGATTAAAAACAACTCTGAGTCAGCACCCGAGGTTATGCCTACCATGAATACCAATTCATATGTTTGAGATTTGGGATAGAGTTGCTCTGAGGGTGTCACCCGTAAGAGAAGTCATGCAGGTCGAAAGGTGAGGTGAGCTTGGGCCCTATATGTCAACCCTATTGTGGTTTTAAAATGGGTTGGATCGATTGCGTCTGAGTTGGCCCTACCTGTAACTTGTTCTGCTATACATCTTGTTCTCTGTTATCGATGGTGTGTCTGTGTATTGCAGATAAGTGATAGAATGTTTTTGTTGGATTAAATAATGGCCAAATAATGTTAAAGGAGGTTTTGGTGGAAAATATTATGGGGATTGTACCAGAATATTTTATGGCGATTATGAGTGGTTGATGGTGTTTGTCAAGTTAACTATTATGCTTTATGGTAAGAATTTGGTGACTTGTAAGCACTGATGGATGTTGTTACAATTCTTGCCACGGGTTAATTATTAGATCCTACAGAATGAGGGGCTAAATAGTTATAACTACAGAGGACCATGTATGTGAACTAGGATACGAATGCCTGGGTACGAAGAGAAGTACAGAGAGCCTTTTGACTGGAAGTCTGTTAGGTATTTGCTACATTGGTGATTGTTTGGTGGTGCTGCCGGGTGGATTGGACAGCAAGGGAAGGGGGTTTTGGCCCTGCATATGAATGAGAGCATATTAGCTATTGTCCACAGTTATTTGGTTAGCCTGTGGGCCATTTGTGGTTGCTTATTGGAATCCCTTGTATAAGGAAGCCAAAAATAGAGTAAAAGTCATATATGTAAACCACAAGTACAATTGTGAATAACCATGATTATCTGAACATCTAGTTATGTAGTAAGGATAGGTATGTCTAGCCGATTGATCATCGTGACTTGTCTGCTAATTAAGCAGATAGAACAAATAGTGGATCCTTGAGACTTTCTTTTATAATTTTCGCACCGACTCATTGTTATATACACACGGGTGGGGAATTTCTCGATAGTGAGGATGGTACTGAATTATTGTACAATACAAAATATGCTTGTGACTTATATACTTGTGGTGTGGATTGGAGCCTAAAGGTACACTTGTGTTTGTACTTTCGTAGACGAAAGTCTTATTAGTAGGGGATGTTATAATGACGCTCTGAGTCATTTATATAGTTTTGCTATCATTATGTTGATTTGAGCATGTGTATTATGACCTAGGACTATTAGGGTGATTATTGGTCGACTTATCTGTGAAAGTTATACCCGTAAAATGAGTTTTTGAGTAAATAAACGACCTTAGAGTAGAATTATGACCATTTCATTAGCTCCGAAATGGTTGAATTAGGCTAGGAACATGTTCGGTGCAATTATAGCATAGATTGCAAATTTGATCCCCAGAACCGATTAATAGTTGACCCAATCAATATTCTTAAAAATTGTTCCCTCTATGAGAATTTTGATAGTGTGGTTAGCTCCAAAATGTCAATTTTGATCTAGAGTGACCTTTGTTTGATATGGGGGATGTCCAGATGTGATTTGACGTTCCGGGGGCTTTTTGTTAAAAGTTGTGCATAAAGTGATCATTCTATTGTAGGAAACTCCAGTGGAAATTCCGATTGCACTGTTGAGTTTGGAACATCGAAATTCATAGGGTTACATAGTTTGTTTCCAAGAATCGAAGTCCGAACAAGCCCAAAATGATGAAAAAGAGATTAAGGGATGATTGGAAGGAGGAAAGGTTGAGGTGGTTGTTTGCTGCTGTGTCATGTGGTGAGCTATGGTCCCACGTGGCCAAAATATGGCTGAGTGTATATATAGGTGTCTTCCAGGAAGCTGTTGCTTCTTCTTCTTCTTCTTCTTCTTCTTCTTCTTGTTATTGTTGTTGTTGTTATTGTTGTTGTTGTTGTAAGGAGGAAAGGTTGAGGTGGCTGTTTGCTGCTGTGTCATGTGGTGAGCTGTGGTCCCATGTGGCCAAATATGGCTAAGTGTATATATAGGTGTCTTCCAGGAAGCTGCTGCTTCTTCTTCTTCTTCTTCTTCTTCTTCTTCTTCTTCTTCTTCTTCTTCTTCTTCTTCTTTCTTCTTCTTCTTCTTC
>JAOTQJ010095093.1:0-11829 GCA_025642045.1 Solanum sejunctum
AGTAAAGATTCAGTATAAGTGGTTGTCGCGGTGTCCTATCGGCACCATTCACGGCCCCTGGGTTGGGTCGTGACAAGTCATGCTAAGCTTGACCTTGGTACCATGACCCCTTTAGAAGGACCTCCAAAAATGAGAAGTGAATTGAGCACTACGCTCTGAAATGATAGACAAAGGTACCCCATGCAATCTAACCAACTCATTAATATACAACTTGGCATAATCTTCGGTATCATAAGTCATTCTGACTGGTAGAAAGTAAGCTGACTTTGTCATCCTATCAACAATAACTCAAATAGAATCAAAGTCTTTCCTAGTCCTTGTAAACCCAACCACAAAATTCATGTTGATCTCTTCCCATTTCCAAGTAGAAATTTCTATGTCTAGGCTAGACCACCTGGCCTTTGATGTTCGACTTTCACTTGTTGGTAATTGTGACAACCGGCTACAAACTTGCAATATCTCTCTTCATACCACCCCATAAATACACCTCCATCAAGTCTCTATATATCTTTGTAAAACCGGGGTAAATAGAATAGGATGAATTATGAGCCTCTTTCAAAATTAACTCCCTCAAGTTATCAACATTAGGCGCACACACAACCTACCTTAGTGCTTAAGGTCACCATCTCTCCCTTGGAAGAAACCTCTACTTTACCATCCTTCACCAAAGCCTTCAACTCTATCAAGGCGAGGTCAAGGTCTTGTTTTGACTTGAATTCCTCAATCAAAGAAGATTTGGAACCATCAATAACCACTACACCACCATTTTCAACTTCCTTTAACCTAACGCGCAACTTAGCCAACTAGTGAACTTCTCTAGCCACCTCCATGGTACCAACCTCAATATGAGCTAGACTACCCATGGGCATTCTACTTAGAGCATCAGCCACAACATTAGCTTTATCGGGATGAGAGTGCACACTCATGTCATAATCCTTAAGGAGTTCTAACAACCTTCTTTGTCTCAAGTTAAGATCTTTTAGTGTGAACACATATTGATGACTCTTGTAGTTGGTAAACACATCAATATGAACCCCATAAAAATAGTGACACCAAATTTTCAAAGCAAACATCATAGCCGACAATTCAAGATCATGGGTGGGATAATTTTACTCATGCGCCTTAAGTTTCCTAGAGGCATATGCTATAACCTTGCCTTTTTGCATCAAAATGCACCTCAAACTAATTCTTGAGGCATCACAATAAACTATAAACCCTTCTAATCCTTCTGGTAGAGCCAAGATAGGAGCGAAGATAAGCATGTCTTTCAAAGTTTGAGAACTCTTTTCACATTCATCGGTCCAAATAAATTTTGTCTTCTTTGTCAAAGTCGCCACCAAAATAATTTTTAATTACCATAATATTTTAAAATTACTTTATTTATTATTTAATATGGTTCAGATTTTAACTAAAACTTAAATTACTCAATTAATATTGATTATGAGGTTAATTATTTGATTTATTAAGTGTTACGAACAAGTTACTATGTAACTGTACAAAATCACCACCAAAATAAATTTTAAGTGTCATAATATGTTAAAATTACTTATTTATCATTTATGATTTAGATGATAATTAGAATTTAGATTATTCTAGTTATGTTGATTATGAGGTTTTGATCAATTACGAATAAATTACTACGTAACTGTACAAAATCGCCCCCAAAATAAATTTTAAGTGCCATAATATTTTAAAATTATTTTATTTATCATTTAGTATGATTTAGATGATGATTAAAAATTAAAGTACTCAATTAATGTTGATTACGCGGTTAATTGGTCGATTATGAATAAATTACTATGTAACTGTATAAATCGCAACCAAAATCAACTCTAAGTACCATAATACATTATAATTACTTTATTTATCATTTAATATGATTTAGATAATAATTAACATTCAAATTACTCAATTAATTGATTATGCAGTTAATTGATCAATTTATTATCTGTTACGAATAAATTAGTACGTAACTGTACAAAATCAAAAACCAAATCAACTCTAAGTACCATAATATATCAAAATTACTTTATTTATCATTTAACATGGTTTAGATAATAATTAACATTCAAATTACTCAATTTATTTTGATTACTCATTTAGTTGATCGATTTATTGTCTGTTGTAAACCAATTACTATATAATGGTACAAAATCGCAAACTAAAATCAAATCTAAGTATCATAATACATCAAAATTATTTTATTTATTATTTAATATGGTTTATCTAATAATTAACATTCAAATTACTTAATAATTTGCTAAAATATTTCTCAACAACTTCAACAATTGTTAAATCAGCAACCCACTTGCTGAAATTATATTTTCTTCAGCAACTTCAACAACTGTTAAATTAGACAACTCACTTGCTGAGATTTTTTTCAGAAACTTCAACAATTATTAAATCAAACAACTTAATTGCTGAGAATTTTCTTCAGCAACTTCAACAATTGTTAAATCAGACAACTCACTTGCTGAGATTTTTCTTTAGCAACTACAACAATTGTTAATTATTATCTAAATTATATTAAATCATGAATAAAATAATTTTGATGTATTATGGAACTTAGAGTTGGTTTTGGTTTTGATTTTGTACAAGTACATAGTAATTTATTCACAACCGATAATAAATCAATCAATTAATCGCGTAATCAATATTAATTGACTACTTCATAATTTTTAATTATTATATAAACTATATTAAATTATAAATAAAGTACTATTAAAATATTATGACACTTAATATTTATTTTGGTGGCTATTTTGTACAATTACGTAGTAATTTATTTGTAACACACAATAAATCGATCAATTAACTCGTAATTAACATTAATTGAATAACTTAATTTCTAATTATCATCCAAATTATATTAAATGATAAATAAAGTTCTTTTAAAATATTATGACACTTAAAATTTATTTTGGTGGTGATTTTGTACAGATATATAGTAATTTGTTCATAACAGACAATAAATCGATCAATTAACCTTATAATCAATATTAATTGAGTAATTTAATTTCTATTTATTATTTAAACTATATTAAATAATAAATAAAGTAATTTAAAATATTATGACACTTAAAATTTATTTTGGTGGCTATTTTGTACAGTTAGGTAATAATTTGTTCATAACAAATAATAAATTGATCAATTAATCGTGTAATCAACATTAATCGAGTAATTTAATTTCTAATCATAATATAAATTGTATTAAATAATAAATAAAATAATTTTAAAATATTATTGCACTTAAAGTTTATTTGGTGGCAATTTTGTACAGTACATAGTAATTTTTTTGTAATGATCAATTTACCGCACCAGTAATTGAGTATTTAAATTCTAATTATCATCTAAACCATATTAAATGATAAATAAAGTAATTTTAAAATATTATGACACTTAAAAATTTATTTGGGTGGCGATGTTGTATAATTACGTGATAATTTATTCGTAACACAAAAAATTAATCAATTAACCACGTAATCAACATTAATCGAGTAATTTAATTTTTAGTTATTATATAAACCATATTAAATATTAAATAAATTAATTTTAAATATTATGGCACTTAAAATTTATTTTGATAGCGATTTTATATAGTTACGTAGTAATTTATTTGTAACATACAATAAATAGATCAATTAATCGCATAATCAATATTAATTGAGTAATTTAATTTCTAATCATCATCTAAATCATATTAAATGATAACTAAAATAATTTTAATATATTATGGCACTTAAAATTTATTTTGGTGGTGACTTTGTACAGTTATGTAATAGCTTGTTCGTCATCGATCACTTACTCATGTAATCAATATTAATTGAGTAATTTAATTTTTAGTTATTATCTAAATTATATTAAATGATAAATAAAGTAATTTTAAATATTATGACACTTAAAATTTATTTTGATGATGATTTTGCACAGTTACGTAATAATTTATTCATAAACACAATAAATCAATTAATTGACCGCCTAATCAACACTCATTGAGTAATATGAATGTTAATTATGATCTAAACCATATTAAATGATAAATAAAGTAATTTTAAAATATTATCGATATTAAAATTTATTTTAGTGGCAATTTTGTACAATTACATAGTAATTTGTTTGTAATAGACAATAATAAATCAATCAATTAATTGCGTAATCAACATTAATTCAGTACTTCATAATTTTTAATTATTATGATTTAAAAGAAAACTAATCATAATTTTATTTTGATTCTGCCTGCAATGCACCTTTAACAATTGTTGAATTATCTTTTAATAATTGTTGAAACACATTTAGTAACTTATTTAATAACTGTTAAAACAACAGTAGCTGGAGCACCTACTAAAGTTATTGAATATTGTTCAACAATTATTGAAAGTTGAAACGCATTCAGTGACTCATTTAACAATTGTGAAACAAATTTAACAATTATTGAAACACATTCAGTAATTCATTTAACAATTGTTAAAACATATTCAATAATTGTTAAATTGAATTCTACTGGAATAGTAGATAAAACCCAAATGAGCACTACACACAAAATAACGGTATTAACAATCAAAATGGTCAAAAATCACCTCACAAGCAATGTCCAGTGATAAAATAATAAAATTTAATATCAAATTGACTAAAATTCAGATTTTTTCTCAATTTAAAAAAAAATCAAAAAAAATAGAGGTGTTAATCTTTTCTTCTTTCTTCTTTCCAACGCAATAGCAACAACCACCATAAGAAACAAACAATAATAATAAGGAGAAGATGAAGAAAAAAGAAAATGTCCACTCATCTGTTGAAGCAAAATGTCAACACCACCACAATAATTAGGTTAAAAATATACAGAACAAACAAATCTAACAACAATTTATGAAATATTTGAAGAAAGAAACAAAATAAAAAACAACAACAAATACGTGTACATGTATATTTTTCTTCTTTTTTTTTAATATTATGAAAACTCAAAACTCGAAATCCTAACTATGGCTTCTCTTTTACCTACATCTATAATGACGATAACAAGAGATGGAGACGGAGACGGAGATGAAAAGACAACGACGACAAGTAAAGCACAGGATGAACGGAGGAGGAGATGATGAAGGCATCGAAATCCTAACTAGTTCTGGTTGGTCTCACTCTTTTTTTGAAAAAATAAAAATGAGACTTTTTTTTTTACTTTTCTTAGAAAAGAAAGAGAAGATGAATGACTTTGATTTGAAAGTACATTCATGGACCCCACAAGAAAAGAGATTAAAACTTTTAAAAATTACAAATCACCTCCTATTCAACTTAAACCCTTGATTAGTAAATTATTAAACTTGGCATTGGTCAATTTGTCATCTTTTTTTAATTGAAAACTTTTTTGTCACCGCTCTCAAATTTCTCAATTCTCTAGGCCACACGACTTATTATAGACATCTCTTACACAAATTGGCAAGGATAGGGGATCAACCTCATCTCCCTGAAGGTATCTTTACTACTGTCCTCATCTATGCTTTCGCTTTCTGCTCCACTAGATTCAACACCAGCACTAGCTTTGACACTACTGTCTTTTTAGTTGTACATCTTAGCCATTGTTTGAGATTTTGACTCAGGCTCTTCGACTATAATATTTTTCTTTTTTGAAAATTCTTCAGCCTTTCGTTTCTAGAAGGAGCAGGAGTAGATCGCTTGATGGTGCCACCTCTAGTTTTAGCCATAATATACTATATATAAGCACAATCAATTAGAGTAACACAACCAACCAAAGTAAGGCTATTGACCACTAGTCTATTAACAGAATCACAATAATGCTCAAACAAAAATATCCAAAATACGTACTACTTTCAATAAAAATTGACCATGCAGTGACAGAAATCCCTAGAAATATCATTAAATTCGATCTGAAAAAGTTTTGATCTTCAAAAATTTTAGATCTCAAAAACAATAAAAATGTTGAAATGTTCAAAATCGAGTGGGATAAACATGAATACTCATCAACTTTTTAGGTATTTCTCAAATCTGAAGCACCATAATAATGCGAAATCAAAAACATAAAAAAAATATTTAAGCATGATTAAACTTACTTGAAAGGAAAATGATTATAATTTTAACTTGAGGATGAGATCTTTGAACTCCAAGAATGTCTTTGTTCTTGGAAAAAGTTGAGTTCTGGAGGTTGATGACTTTGGATGATGAAGAGGCGTCTCAACAGAAGTCAGAAATTCATAATGAACTTTTCTAGAAAGAATTTGAATCCCGAGAGATTTTTAATATGTTGGGATTGTGACCATGTAATTTTTTTAATAATATTAACATTTTATTTTGGTTTCAAGTATTGGTCAAATATATTTTTATAAACTTGTATTTTATCTCCACATTTTTGTAATGTCAAAGAGGTCCATAACCCCACATCTCAAGTTTTTAAAATGTTAAAGAGGCTCATGACCCATTCCACTTTTTCACTTTTTCTTAATCTAATCCTAAAAAATAAATGAAGTGGCTTTTTGTTAAATTAAGTCTTGAGGGTGTTCCCCAATCTAGTTTGTTAATTATCAAGTTTCTGCTTATAGCAATGGAGTTTGTTGTTATTGATAATCCATTTTGCTCAAACCATATCTTGTAGTCTCAATATCCCTCCTACACTATTTTTACACAAGAATATATAAATTGCCATGTGTTATAATAAGCAAAAATTCATGTTATTACAAGGATATTGTCGAGATATGTTAACATGAAAATCATCTTTGCCCTAATACGTAATGACGCCAGCCTTTCATGGAAATAATATCTTAGTATTTCAATAACTTCTAAATCCCTTTGTTATTATGTCGAGTATGTGTGTATATATAAACAAAACTTATAGTTTTTGGAGAAAGAGGATTGTAGATGAGATATGCTATATGAAAAAGTCTGTACGGCATTTATTTGAAAACTGAAAATGGTGTTTCATAGTCTAACTATGCATGAAATATTTATTGACACAAAGTTTAAGAAAAGGTTAAGGACTTGCTTGTTTGAAGGTTAGGACACATTAAGTGATTTCCAAGGTATCCCAAAGATCATTGGAGGTATTTAGGCTGATTACAAGAGGTAAAGTTTCTTCAGAAAGGGAAAAAATTAAAAGATTTAGCTAAAATTTAGTTCATCTTGTTGAACCCAAGTGGTAAAGGCGGCCGGGATTTGGTTGCAGTGAATCTCGTCCCTCAAGTGTGATGGTTGATGGAGGCCCCAAACTGGATCCATCAATAGAACCGTGAAGGTTTTTCCATGTATAAACAATAGCAACTGCGTCTTCCAGAATAATATAACTTATGGAAAAATTTGAGATTCTACAGCTAAAGCATTTGAGTAGCTTAGTTAAGATCTCGTGGAATAGAAAATTTTTTCACAATTGTATACAATTTCTGCGCCATAATATATATATATATATATATATATATATATAAATACACTAGTCGATGAGTCTTGGAATTGTACAAGAAGTTTATTGGATATTGCAACACCTTGAAAATTTCTAAACTAAGATCCAAACTTCCCTCTTATGCGTATGAGAATATATCGAGTGCTTCTAACCTTGAATATAGGTATTAATACTATTATATAGGGATATAATAGATTTAAGATAAACATATATATCTTTGAATTACCTTTCCAAAGCATCTAAGTTCTCCTTATAGGGAGTTTGGAGTATGAAGTCATAGCCATTTTACAAAAGCATGTCTAAGCTGTGCAATTTGGAAGGTTGAGTGCCAATTTGGCGTATCGTCGAATGCACTTGTTGTACTGCCAAATTATCCAACCAAATGATTTTGAAAATCCCCAAAAGCTGTAAATTTAGGCGATCTAAAGGTCCCATTTGGCGGTCCACCGAATGGTTCGGTGATGGGACCTTTAGACTGTCGATTTGGCTAACAGAACTCATTAAAAGGTTATTTTTTAAAAATAAATTGATGATTTATTTACTTTTTCAGAAGGATATTTTTGAACTTTCACCCTAAAATAACTTTTCTAAGCCTATTCTATAGCCTGATAATCCACATTAACGCATAAACCTCTGAAAACATCAAATTTTTAACGTTCTAAATCTCCAAGGAAGAAATTAGGGTTCTTCATCTTCAAGCTTCAATCCAATGTGTTGAATGAGTACTTGTTTTTCAGACATGTAAAGCTAACTAATGAAACACTCTTCATGTGTTTCGGGATGCCTCATAATCGTAATTTTCATATATCTCAAAATTTATGCGTGATTTCAAAAATTTGACTTCATATTCTTGATCGGAGGGCAAAATTAAGTCAAAAATGAGTATAACTCAGATTTTAGAAGACCCATAACAGAAAATAGTTTTCTCTAATTTTCAATTTTCAGTAGTTGTCCGTATTCGGGCTGTGATGTGCCTGGGGTGGTCCGCGGAGGGACCTGGACGCGGATCTGTGTAAGTTTTTCCTTAGGTTTCTCATTTAGTCCAAGGGCATTGGGGTAATAGCCCCATGCCCATTTAAACATGAAATCTTTCATACCTAGCCATTTTTTAACTCTATAACTCATAGAAACCTCTCTAAAACCTTTCCAAAACTTTATCAAATCTCTCATTCAAATTCAAAGATTTCAAGCTCAACTTTGGAACTCAAGAACCCATCTCAAGCTTCAAGTCTCCTTCAAGTTCATTTCAGGAAATTCAAAGTTTAAAAGTATGTGAGTTTTCATCCATGGATCCTTTCATTCATGGAGTCCAACCTTCTCTTTTTATGAAAAGTGCATGATTTCTAGTTGTATTACTTATGGGTATATTCTATTATGTAATATGAATATAAATTATGTTGGGGTTTTATCAAGTATTGATTAATTATGCATAAATATATACTTCAAGCTTATTCCATGAATTGGTTTTGTCTATTGAGACTACGCAAGATTTGAGCTATGAAACTATGAACTATTATGAGCTATTGTGATGGATTTCAAGATACCCTAAATGAGGGTTTTACTACAATATTGGTGGGTTGATTTGTATTGAGTTTACTCTTCTTAGTTTACTCTTGAGTTGCATGATTTTGAACAAGTATCATGAACCCACCACGTGTTTGATAAAATTACATGACGAGAACTCTCAAGTTGTTGATGAGCTATTACATGATTTACAAGTCAAGTGATTTCGTGATGATAAAGGGCTTTCAAGCATATAATGAATTCATGAAAAGTATCTATAATTTTACAAGTTGAACCCTATTTCAAGATTTTAACTTCTTGTGAGCCATTCATATCAATGCAAGGCATCATGTATGATTTTTATTTACTCTCATGCCCAAGTTAGGCTCACTAGTAGAGGTCAAGCATGTATATGAGTTACTCATGTCATGTTATTATGTCTCTTACAAGTACTCATATATTATTAAAATATAATTATTTCAACTATTACATGGGACTAGACTTAGCACCAATTGAAGCTTCAGATGGGGGCTTGACTCAAGTGATCCTTATATAAAGTCTTTAGTCTCTAAACTATGTTCCACCATAGGATGATATATTTTACCCTTTCTATACTAGTCGATCCATCTAGTTCATGTTATTATGTTTGGTTTGCCTTGGCAAGTAGACCACACTTCATCGGGCGTGTCATGCCTGGTCACCTGTACTAAAGGGGTGTCATGCCTTAGAGTCCAAGTTGTACCTGCTTGGTCTATGTCGGTTGAGGTCTCTTCCCATATATATATATGATATATTATGTAAGCTGAATGTTTTACAAGTATGTTTTATTACAAGAATTGATCATGCATCTCATATTGAGATTATATATCCATTGATTATGATTATGCCTTTTGAATATTTTGGCTTATATCTTTGTCGTATTGCACCCTGCATACTTAGTATATTTAAACGTACTAACGCATATACAATGCCTACATGATATTACCATGTAAGGACCAGAGATCCTTTTGATCATCTTCCTTCAAGTGGCTAGTTCGGTACTTCGAAAAAAGCTTTGGCAAGTTCTCAACTCCGAGGACAATATCTATGTTGCTCATGCTATGTTAAGACTTCTTTTATGTTGAACACTTGTTATCATGAGGGTGATCCCGGAAAGTGTCTTGGCCCCCACTTCATTCTAAAGTAGAGTTGTTGTTGGATACTAAGTTTGTATATGCTTTTAAGTTTGACTCTTCTTACATTTCTATGTTTATGATAGACTTCCGTTAGTACTGATTTCCTTTTTATACTTGACTCTTTTTTATGTTTATTTTTATTTTTGCAACCAAGGATGTGTACAAGATATGCTAAGAGGCTTGTTTGAGATATCTCCTTATTTTTCATTCGGTGTGTCATGTCTAGGCCCTAGGATTGGGTCATGACATGCTTAGTATTAGAGCAATAGGTTGTTAACGGTCCTCAAAAATTCAACACATCACATCGATTAGAGTTTTATTCATGATTGTGAAAAGCGCCACAACTATGAATCGAAGGCTATAAGGCATTTTCAGAAATGTTCCAGTTCTTCATGATCTATGTCATGATTTAGATGTAAGGATAAGGCTTCTTCCTCCTAGTGAATGCTCTTTTCTCTTTTAGATCATGCCACTACCAAAACGAAAACTAAGGAGAGCTCGTACACCCGAGGAGCAATCAGCCCCTCCCGCTCCTCATGTTCGTCAAGAAAGAGGGATAGACCAAGATGAGTTCCAAGATGTCATCACAATGTTGGCCAGTGCTATGACCAACCAAATGAACCAAAGGGCCCGAGCTCCTCATGCTCCTACTCCAGACTCAAGGGTGAGGGATTTCACAAGAATAAACCCTTAGGAGTTTCATGGGTCTAAAGCAGAGGAAGATCCCCAAGAGTTCATCGATGAGGTGTATAAGGTGTTATCTATCATGGGGGTTAATTTGGAGGAGAAAGCAAAATTGATGGCCCACCAACTCAAGGGTGTAGCCCAAATTTGGTTCACTCAATGAAAATTAGAGAGGAGAAATAATGATATCATTCCTTGGAAAGAGTTCAAAACTACTTTCTTCAACCAGTTCTTCCTTATCGAGTTAAGAAAGCTAAGATGATAGAGTTTATGAACCTCAAGCAAGGTTCCATGAGTGTGAGGGTGTATGCCCTCAAGTTTAATAAGTTTTTCAAGTATGCTCCTCATTTGGTGGTCGATCCAAGATCAAGGCTAAACAAGTTTGTGTCAGGAGTGTCCGACTTGGTGAATGAAGAGTGTCATAGCGCCATGCTAGTGAGTGATATGGACTTGTCTCGGCTCATGGCATATGCTGAACAACTTGAGAGAAGAGGCTTAGAAAGAGGAGACATGGGGAGTCTAAGAAGGCTCGATTTGAGGGTGGTTTTCAAGGTGCCAAGGGTGACTGATTTTCACAAGGTCACAAATTCCAAGGCCAAGGGTCCTTCAATGCTCCTAACAAGAGATTTACCAATGATGGGGTGTCTAACCCAAGATTCCAAGGTGGTAATGGTGGTGTGACCCATCCTAAGTGACAAAAGTGTGGGAGAAACCATGATTGTCCATGTTTGAAAAATTCTAATGTTTACTTTGGCTGTGGTGATGTCAGACCCCACCCTGGGGTCGTGGCCAGTACCCGATAGGGGCACGCAAACACATACTAACCCAAATTCCTTTATAACCTATCCTGAAATTTTACAGAAATTTTGGCAGAGTTTCCTCTGTTTTATTGACTAACCGCACCTGTAGCAGCTCCCAGAACATACAGAAACATATACATATATATATATAAATATAAAAGCGCGCCGACAAGGTCACCGCTGCGGTCCTGCCGCCTAATAAACATGTCACTCGTATAAGTACATAATGCGGTCCCGCCACCTGATCTAGTATCCAAAATCATACAATACA
>JAOTQJ010095104.1:0-11828 GCA_025642045.1 Solanum sejunctum
TTTGTGGAATTCCTTAGCTGTCGTAAGTAAAGATTCAGTATAAGTGGTTGTCGCGGTGTCCTATTGGCACCATTCGCGGCCCCGGGGTTGGGTCGTGACATGTATCTCATTCTTGGGAATTCAGGTCAAACATACTTCATCACAAAGGAGGGTGATCTGATAACAAACATACAAATGGTTACAAGCCAATTATGCAATTACAGGAAAAGAGATAAAAGAAAACTCTGAATCTCCATACATGGTGCCTTTTGATAGTATATGAGTTGATCGTCAAGTTGTGGCATGATTAGGTGAATACGTTAACGTACTCTTCGACAAGTTGATGAGTCTTTCCTTTGGATCTTTGTCAAATGAATACTAATTCTGACTTCTTCGGTGTTTTTGTCTTCCAAAATCTCCAATTTCGAGCTTGAGTTGTTTCAATTTTGACAAATGGTTCAAATGTCATAGTCTCTTCATCATACTCTTCGAACACTTCCTCAATCGTCACCTCATTTTGTCCATTCAGCTTATGACATGACATAATAAATTTTGTCTAGATAGCAAAATTGAAGTAAGCAAAATTTCATTAATAAAAGGAACTTTTAACTGAAAAGAAAGAAAGAAAGAGAAATATTGGCATAGCCACAGAGAAATTTGCCTTTTTTCAAAAATATTTTGAGAGAATTAAAGCATAACGGAGTAAAATGATATAAAAGGTAGGCCTCGGGCCTCTATGGGCTACCACCAATTTTGGAAATGATATAAAAGATGTCTTTTTCTATTAAGATGAGCGAAGAATCAGAAGCGGAGTGGATGTCTAATTAATTATTTACTCTCTCGACTCAATGTATTGTACCTCCTAGTGTCTCAGTAAGCACAACACCATCTCTTTTGAATGTCCGATCATTTTACTCAACACAGATCAATTCTAAATGCCTATTGAATGAAAAATAACTCAAAAGATAAATACGTTAGTCCTTATTCGTACTAGATAATGCAAAATATCACACAGAAGAATAAACACATAATAGTTGCATTGTTTGAAGACATACTAACCTATGAAGATAGGAAAATGACTAAAGTAGGCGAAATGTTGCCTAGTTAAATTCAAGATTTGTGAATCAGGGAGATGTTTTGACAATATTTTTTTCACACTTTTTGAAATTGATGATTCCTTTGTAAGGAAGGATGACGGAGGAAAAATAAGTTTTTCTAAAATGAGGGGCCGAGCCTTGAAAGGTTGCCTACGTATCTCATGAAGGAGAAATCAGGCCCTACATAGTTCGACAAGCTTGAATATTTTTTGAATTGAAATGAAAAATTCACCTCTTGTCAAATGAAAGAGTGAAATTTTAGAATTTTGAAAGTGACGTTTGATTTTGTTGAGAAACTTGAGACTTAGAGAGTATTTGGACGAACTTTGATAGTGACATGACTTATGTGCTTAGGGGATTCTAGAAACTTTCAAAAAGAAGTGGACTAGAAGTCTTTAAACAAAGCAACATAATCCCACAAATAGTTATAAAATATATCACATAAATAGATATTGCGCGTCCTAAACAGATATATGACTCTTTTGTGCCAAGGGTACGCCTAACTATTTGAAGGATGTATACACAATTTTAAATGTTCCATTGCCCCAAAAATATTTATAGAAGCTTTATGAGTAAACTTAATAGGGATACATAATATAGGAAAGGGATACAAAAATCAGTCCCACGCAGGGGTATCGTCCTAAACTAAACCTTCGTGGAAGATTTCTTCTTCTTGGACTTCTCATCAACGCTAAACGTCTTTGAATGTAATGCCTTATGAACAACCTTCTTTTGATTGAACTGTGTTATTAAAATGAACTCCCAATCCGAGGGGCAAAGGTTCTCCAAGCAACATACACATCCTTCAATTAAAACACATAAGTATAATCGTATTGTTGGCCGTGGGCAAAATAGACTCTAGGTGGCTACTAATGGGCCCAATACCCCCTTGGGCATTGGGTCTACCTAGGCAAATGATCCTAAAAGGGTTTTGGGTTCTACTTTGTACTACGAGTGAGTTTTGAATGGACTAGGAACCCAGTCGGATAACCTAGGCTGCAAATCGTGACAACCATTGGACACCTTACGAACCAATTAATTGCGACTTATTCCTAAAAGGGTTAAATATTTGAAAATCCATGTACGGATTCGCAAAACCATCCTCCCAAATACATAAGATATAATAGAAAGTGCCATGAAATGCAAATGACAATTAATATTAAAATTTAAACAAATAAAATAAATAAGGAGTAAAAGGCAATTACAATCCGATTAAATAGTTAGTTAAACAAATCCTAATCTAATGGTTAGAATCTAATCTTGTCCCCAACATAGTCACCATTTCTGTTAATTCAAAAAAAAAATAGCTTTTTATTTTTTTTGAAAAATTTTATTTAATATCTAATTAATTTAAGTACAAATCAAATTCCCAAAATTTGAAAGAGTCGCCACCTAATTTTAAGAATAATTAGAAAACTAATAAATATTTTAAAAGACCTAACAGAAAAATCTTTAAAATATACCAAAGGTAGGATTAGGGTTCAATTTTCACTTTGAGAAGAACTTAATCACTCAAAATGGCCGCTAACATGCGGTCGACTGACGATTAGGAAATTGACTAACTTTTTAAAGATTTGATAAACTTTGAAAAAATTGAATAGTTTTAAAAAAATTTACTAATTTTAAAAGAATTAGCTAAATTTGAAAGATATCACTAAGTTTGAAATATTGACTAAATTTGAAAAGATTGACTAAACTTGAAAGAAATTGACTGAATTTGAAAGAACTTGACTAAACTTGGCTGAATGTGAAAGAAATTAGCTAAATTTGTATAATATTGACTAAATTTAGAAGAGGTGACTAAATTTGCAAAAATTGATTAAGCTTAAAATTAACTAACACTTTAAACATCAAAAATAAATTGCACAAATAATTTCAACACTTATCACTGATAACAAAAATTAACATAAATGGAGGCAATGTTGGGGAGGCAATTAAATTAACAAATAATAATAATTTTAGGATTAATATCGAACAATAATAAATATTGTAAATAAAATAATAAACAAGAGAACATACAGGGAATGGAAATTGGACTTGGCAGGCCGAAGTTCAAATCTGCCTGATTTATAAAATGAACTGGGCCTGCTCACCCTCTGAACTGGCCCATGTGCTGCCTGCAAAGAAATAAATGAGCTTCAAGCCCTATTCCATGTAATATACACTTAGTGTATATAAGAGATATATTTGTGTAGTATATGCACTGTATCCAGTGTATATAGAATGTTTCAGCAAGCTATTTTCTTGAAAATTCTACCCACAAGGCCTCTTGGGCCACCCCTACTGTTGCACCTGCTAAAATGGGCTTGTGGCCCATATCCCGTGATATACACTCAGTGTACATCTGCTGTATATTAGTGTATATTAAGGCATATATGTTGATTTTATGCCCCCGAAATTTGGAGAATTGATCCCCCTATCCAGGAAATGACGTAGACTCGGGAAAATGCAAATATAAAGCCCCATGGACTCAGATCGATATCATATGAAAAGGAGGGTCGTAGATTAATGTAGGATCCCACAAATTAAACATAACAAATAAATGAGATTATGAGCTAAGAATAAACATGACAATCTCGAACTAAGAGTAAAGAAACTTAGATACGAGAGATATAATAAGGGACAAGAACTATCCTAGTAAGCAAATAACAAGACTTTATCCCAAATAAAATGACAACAAATTAAGCTAAAACCAATGACGAAGAATACAACTTAAATCACCTCAAGTGTGCTAGTCAATATATACTTACTGCCCATGACAACCAATTTCAGATACAAGAAAATTCGGACTTGAACTTTACATATTTTGGGAAAAAAAAAAGTTGCAGATAGATTCAAGAAGAGAGTCAGAAGAGAAAGTGACCCAAACTAGCCTTAAACAGGAAAAATAATTGTAAACAGACGAACGGTGTCGACCATTAAAATGTAACACCCTTTTCATGTATTCGAGACTACTGTTTCATGTTCATGGTATCATAAAAGATCACTACTTACAACCACTAGCACGAGGAGAACAAGTAACAAACAAGGCCACAAGTTACAAATATGATAATCCAACAGGTTACAATTAACAAGGATAAGAGGATCATGTAGGATGAAAACAATATTCTATCTTAGGCAAACATTAACATCCATTCCGTGTTCCTATTATATGATGCAAAATTAACACCTTAACAAGTGAACAAATAGATCGAATGAGGCCAAATAACCATGCGGGTGAACAAGACAACACCACTACAACAAAGTAAATGAAAAAGAAAAATTGATGGAGATTTTGAGTGTTTGGAAAAGCTTCATCAACAAAAAGAAAAGAGAACTTAGTCATGTGATAAGCTATATCTAGCATTGAAATGACATTTATCAATAACTCTAGCAAACTTGTTAAAAGGCTGACTAGAACACCAAATAACGACACCTCAGAATTAGTCAAGTAACAACCAACAGCCATACTTGAACCAAGACACATAGAAGCTTGTTAGGTGCAAACACGATTAAAAGGAGACCAAAACGAATCAAACAGCAACTCAAGACATTGCAGCTTAAAATGATAGGCTGAAATAGAAGCAGGGGTAAAACTTTCCAACTATAATATGAAGATAAGAAGCAATAAAAAGGAACGACAACCAATTTGTCAAACACCTGAATGTGTAACTTCTACATACTAATCAACAAGCCAACTGTAAATTGAGAGCATGATTAAACAAATGATTGATAACAATAGCCTTCAAACAAGACATCTCGACTTCTAGCTCATATAAATGAAAACTGCGCTCCGGGAAAGGAAAAAATAGATGAAAACATAATATCATCTGATATTTCAGTAGAAAAATGACCATGATAACATCACATAGCTAAACTGATCAATACCCTCAAACAAACTAGGGAATTTCAGAAGAAAAGCTAAACAAAGACATACAAGTAACAATATGAGTAAAATTGGAGCCTGCATATTCATGAACAAACAACTGCAGTTACTAAGAAACAAACAACACAAGACACTTGAACGCCAAAAAGAACTATTCACGCAACTTCAAGAATGGGATTAAGATTAGGAGTTACCTTTTTAAAAGTAGGAACTGGGAAGATGAGCTGAGGGAGAGCTTTCACCAACACTAAGAGTTCTGTCTTCCTCGACCATGAATCTTCAATTTCAAGACCCTCAAAACCAAATAAATTTCTCCAAAATCGGTTCAAAGGTCTTATGAACTATGTCAAGCTTTGGAAATCAAGAACGGCTATCCGAAACGAGTTAGCTTTTTGCTAGGGTTTTCAATTAAGAACCAATCACTGCCCTCAATGCTACCACTAACAAATATATATCATCCCCAAATTAGGGTTCGAAAGGGAAGAAAAATCAAAGGGTCTTTTTGGGAAAAACCCCAATCAATTTTTGAACTTGGAACTTGAAATTGACTACCTCAGCTTTTGGGAATCACCCACAAGTCCATATCACAACCATCGATTGAAATCGATGGTTGTGATATGCACCACATTTTTATTCCAAATGGACGAGGTACGAATTCGATTGATGGGGAATAGAAAAGGGACACGTATGTATGGAGAAAGGAAGAAGTCATTGAGGGGAATACTATTTTGGACGTTTTCTGGTTTGGGTTTGCTGGAAGAAGAAGAATGATAGTGAGGGGAGAGTGGGATGCATGCATATGGAGAAGAAGAAGGAAGAAGAAAGGGGTTGGGGCGCGTGTGTGTATATGTTGAAAGAGAAAGGGATTGGGCCGGGTTTAAGAGGTTAGAGTTAGGCTGAGGCTTGATTTGGTCCAAATTTGGGGGTCTGAAATTTGGACCAAAATGATCCAATTGAGATCCCAAAAATGAATTAAAGGAGATGGGGAAATTGATTTATGAATTAGTCAAATTTGATTGTAATTTTGGCCAATTAAATATAGTCAAATTGAATTCGATTGACTAATTTGACTACATGATGAATTATACAAATTAATTAAAGAGATTTTAATATTATCAACCTGAAATAATTAAGAATAATAACTTCTAAAATAATAAATAAATGAAATTTATTTGAAAAAATATTTTTTGCATTTCGAAAGCTATTTATTACAAATTATTAAAAATTAAAAGCTCGATGATTAATTTATATCATGGAGGATAAATATTGGATGTCAACAATTTCATTATTCGATTTCTTTGCTTTAAAATTGAGGTTAACCTTGTCAACCTAATTTGGACTCTCTGAACAAGAATATGAAGTTGTATTTTCAAAATTTTGAACGGATTTTAGATATATGGAAAACAAGATTTCAGGCACTTCCAACCCACATTTTCGGGCACTTTCTGGGGTTGTTTCAATATCTCCCCCTTGGGAACATTCATCCCTGAATGCAGAAGAGATGTGAAAGACAAGAATAATCATGAACAGATCTACCTCAACATGAATGCAACATTACATTTTAAACATCACTTTCAAAATCCCATTATAAGTGTGAAATCATCGTAAATTGCCAAATTAAACATGAATGCACATGAATGGCATAGAGGCTGAAATGTAATACTTGATGTCACATAGCGGAATTAGAATTAGTACCTTAGGGTTGAGTGGAGTGGAAGAGATAGAGGTTCGCTTTGGCCTCCCAAGTAACACCTTTGACTTGTTGGTTCCTCCAAAGGAGCTTAACGGATGCCACTTCTTTTTTCCTCAATCTCCTTACTTGTCTATCTAGAATTTGAACCAGAACCTCCTCATAAGTCAATTTACCCTCAACAACACCCAAGCATCAAGAGGTACAAAAGCATTAGGATCACCAATACATTTTATCAACACAGAGACATGAAACACTAGATACACCAAATTAATGTCACTAGGCAACGTCAACTCATAAGCCACCTTACCAACCCTCTTTATCACGTCATAAGGACCAACATAACTAAGAATCAATTTCCTTTTCATACCAAAATGAACCACACCTTTCATTGGAAAAACCTTCATATATTCCAATCACCTACCTGGAATTCTAGGTCTCTTCTACTTATATCGACATAGGATTTTTAACGACTTTAGGCTATCCCCAAACTTTCTCTAATCATATTTAATTTCTTAAGAGCATCCTAAACCAGATCTGACCCGAATAAAGCCACCTTTCCAACCTCAAACCATCCCACTGGTCATCTACAATGTCTCCCATAAAGAGCCTCAAATAGAGCCATATCAATGCTAGAGTGATGCTGTTGTCGTAGGAAAACTCAATCAATTGAAGATGGTCATCCCAACTACCTTTAAGCTCCAAGACACAAGCCCTAAGCATATGTTCAAGTATTTGAATTGTCCTTTTGGCTTGGCCATCCATTTGAGGGTGGAAGGCCGTACTAAGGTGAACTTTTGTACCAAGACCCCTTTGAAAAAACTTCCAAAAGTGGGAAGTAAATTGTGTACCCCAACCGATATAATGGATAAAGGAACCCCATGTAATCTCACCAAATGATGGATGTATAACCTTGCATACGCTTTATCCCCATATGTAGTCTTGACCGATAGAAAGTGAGCTGATTTCATCATCTTATAAACCACCACCCATATGGAATCAAAACCTTTTCTAGTCTTCGTAAAAATCCAACCACGAAATCCATATTAACTACCTGCCACTTCCAAGTAGGAGTCTCTATGTCTTGGGTTAGACCACCTGGCCTTTGATGTTTGTCTTTAACTTGTTAGCAACTATGGCAAACGAAAATAAATTTGGCAATGTCCCTCTTCATGCCTCCTTACCAATACATATCCCTCAAGTATCTACACATTTTGGTAGAACCGGGGTGGATAGAATAAAGGGAATTATAGGCTTCATCAAGAATTTTCTCTCTCAAACCATCAACACATGGCTCACACAACCTACCTTGGTATTTAAGGGCCTCATCTCCCCCTTGGGAAACCTCTATTTTTCCCTCTTTCACTAAGGCCTTCAATTTAAGCAAGGAGGAGTCAAGATCTTATTTTCCTATAACCTCATCAACCAAAGAAGATTTAGAACCTTCAACCACAATAACACCATCACCCACATCGTGCAACCTCACCCCTAATCTATCCAACCTATGCACCTCTCTAGCCATCTCCCTTTAACCACCATCAACATGATCTAGGCTACCTATGGACACCCGACTCAAAGCATTCGCCACACCATTTGCCTTACCTGAATGGTAATACATACTCATGTCATAGTCATTAAGGAGTTCTAGCTATCTTCTTTGTCTCAAGTTAAGATATTTTTTAGTGAAGACATGTTGAAGGCTTTTATGATCAGTGTCAACATGCACTACATACAAATAATGACGCTAAATCTTTAATGCAAACACCACGATGGCTAATTCAAGATCATGGGTAGGGTGGTTCTTTTCATGCACCTTGAGTTGCCTAGTAGCATAGGTTATGACCTTACCATTTTGTATTAGTACACAATAAAAAACAACTGTAGATGCATCATAATACACAACAAATCCCTCAAGCCCATCTGGTATTGACAATATAGGAGCAGACACAAGTCTATCTTTCAATGTTTGGAAACTTTTCTCACATTTATCAGTCTACACATACTTAAACTTCTTTTGAGTCAATTTTGTCATAGGAGAAGCAATGTAGGAGAACCCATTCACAAACCTTCTATAGTAACCTACGAGGCCCAAGACATTCTTAATATCCAACAAGGTCAATGGTCTAGGCTAATTCTTAATCACATCATCCTTCTTAGGATCCACTTTGATGCCACCCCCCGACACCACATGACCCAAGAATGCAACCTCCTTCAACCAAAATTCACACTTATCGTGTCTAGTATACAATCTCTCCTCCCTAAATCTTTGTAACACCACCCTCAAATGACCTATATGCTCTTCCCCTCTACTATGTGAATAGATCAAAATATCATCAATGAAGACCATAACAAAGGAATCAAGGTAGGGATTAAAGATTCTATTCATTAGCTCTATGAAGATGGCTGGTGCATTAGTTAACCCAAAGGACATCACCATAAATTCATAATACCCATATATAGTCCAGAGTCCCTTGCAATTGGTCAAACAAGTCATCAATCCTTGGAAGAGAATATCTATTATTTATAGTGACCCTATTAAGTTGTCGATAGTCAATGCACATTCTAAGCGAACCATTTTTCTTTTATACAAACAATACCAGTGCACCCCAAGGGGATTGGCTAGGTCTAATACATCCCTTCTCCAACAAATCTTTCTATTATTCCTTTAACTCCTTCAACTCCACCGGGGCCATATGGTAAGAGGGAATAGAGATAGGTTGGGTGTTGGGAAGGCGATCTATGCCAACATCTATCTCTCTTTCACCGGAACGATCATTTGGGAAGACATAAAGAAACTTATTCATAACTGAAACTGACTCAATATAAGGGAGTTTGGGCTCCACATCTTTAACCCTCACAAGATGATACAAACACCCCTTGGACATCAACCTATAGGCTTTAATGCATGAGATGAACCTACCCCTTACTACCACATCATGACTTTTTCATTCAAGGACAGGTTCATTTGGAAATTGAAACTTGACCCTACAAGTTCTATAATCAATAGAAGCATAGTTTGAATGCAACCAATCCATCCCAAGAATAACATCAAAATCAACCATAGCTAATTTAACAAGACCACAACATAGGATTTTATACAATATGCAAACTAGACAATTATACAAGCTCTAGCAACAATGGATGCACTAATAGGAGTAGATAATTTATATGACTCATGCAACAACTCCGACTCAACATGGAACTTTTTAGCAACAAAGGAGGTAACAAATCAAAGGGTGGCACCGGGATTAATCATAGCATATACATAAAGATCAAAGATTTTCAATGTACCGGTAACAACATCGGGGACCTCACCAACCACTTGCCTTCCATATAGAGCATTGAAGTGATTGTGCCTTGGGGAACCACCTTGAGGATCACCTCTACCCAATGGAACCACATTTGCTCCCCGTACCTTGCCATGGTTTCTTGGACAATCTACTTTCCTGTGGTTAAGCTCCTCACATTCAAGCATGCATTAGAACCCTTCAAGAATGGGCCCTTATGACTCCCTCCACATCTAGGACACATATCATTAGGAGCTATCCCAACATTACCTTGAGGTCTAGAGAAGTCATTGGCAAACCCCGTATTAGTAGCATGAGGAGGCCTTTGGCCTTGAGGAAATCTAACATTCTTGGGAAACTTGCCTTCAAATCAAGCTCTCTTGGCCTAATAGCCCCTCCTGTTTCTCAACTTCTCTTCTTCGATTTGCTAGGCATATATCATAAATCGAGATAAGTCCATGTCACTAATAAGCATTACAGACCAGTGTTCTTTACTTACCAAATTGGAGACCCCCATAACAAACTTGTTCATCCTTGACCTAGAATCAACCACCAAGTGAGGAGCATACTTTGAGAGTTGATTAAATTTAAGGGCATGTTCCCTCACATTCATACCACCTTGTTTTAAGTTCATAAACTCAACCAACTTTGCTTCCCTAAGCTCAAGAGGGAAGAACCAATTAAGGTAGGCCAATTTGAATTCCTCCCAAAGTACCATGTAGCGATTACCCTTCTCATCTTTCCATTGATCAAACCAAATTTAGGCTACCCCCTTGAGTCGATATGCCGCCAACTCTACCTTGTCATTTGGCCCCACACCCATAATAGATAAGATTTTGTAGATTTCATCAATAAACTCTTGTAGATCCTCAACCACCTTTGACCCATAGAAAATCGGAGGATTCATCCTCATGAAGTCCTTTACCCTAACTCCCTAGGTAGTGGTATTAGGGATTTGGGCCCCTTATTGAACTTGGTCAGCCACCACTTGGGCAAGTATAGTAAGGGCATCCTGGAGCTCACCATTGGTATGTTGCTCCTCGAGATTTTGGGCTTGTCTGCCACTTGTATTCGACATGATTTACCATAGAAAATAGTAATCATTAAGGGGAATACTTATCACAATTCTATAGCAGGACTTAGGACATAAAGAAGGGAAACATTTCCTAAAATGCCTCATAGCCTCCTATTCATAGTCATGGCACGCTTTACCACTATGGATAACATTCTGATCAGCATGGTGTGTTGGACTCTGAGGATTTTTCAACCTAGTGCTCTCATACCAAGTTTGTTTCGACCCAAGCCTAGGGCCTAGATGTGACACAGCGAATGGGGAACCTAAAGGGACCTCAAACAAGCCTCTTTGCATATTGTCACACATCCTTGGTTGCCAAAGCGTACAAAGACATGTACAAATATTAGTAAGGGCAACAGGACTAAGGATAAAACTTGCATAAACATCAAAGTCAAAAGTCAAGAGTCAAGCTCATACATAGTACAAACCTTGTCCAATATACACATCTAAAACATAGAAGGAGCGGGGGCCAAGATAAAGTAATCGGGCTCACCCTCATAGTCAAAGATAACATAAGATAGTGCCTTAATACATATATAATAGATAAAAGACATAAACTAAAGTCCCCAAAATGGAGGACTCACCAACAAGCTTGGAATAACACCACATAGCCACGTGGAAGAGGAGGAGGATGATCAACTCAGGCACTGGTTCCTACATGGTGATATCATGTCGGCAAGAGTATGCGCTAGTGTTAGACCCCGTAATTAATTCAATCAAAGTAAATTATTCAATTGGAAAAGTTATGATGAACATGGGCATAATTTAAATTAAGTAAGTTCGTGGTGCTTAATTATAATTGGAGCGTATATTTTAAGTTGGAGTCGGGAGTCCT
>JAOTQJ010095146.1:0-45281 GCA_025642045.1 Solanum sejunctum
TTTGATGGGTGGAGCCCGAGGGGGTTCAATTATGAACCTAGCATAGGGACGATCCCAATACAATTTGATGGGTGGAGACCGAGGGGGTTCAATTATGAACCTAGCATAGGGACGATCCCGATATAGTTACCACTGATCAGTTGGTCATATGATTACAGCTATGCACAAATTTTACAGTACAGATTTTATAGTAAAGGTAAGGTGATATAAAAGAAGTAAAGTACATGATTCCACAGTATAACTAAGGGTGGTCCCTGATCTACCACAGATGTATGGCTTCATTTGAGTTATTTCTTTATATATATAGTATATCTTGCCTTACATACTAAGTATATTATGTTGTACTGACGTTCCTTACGGGGGACCTGCATTTCATGCTGCAGGTACAAGTGCTAGTAGATCTTCCAGTAGGAGTATAGGATATTCAACTGCTGTCATCAAGCTCCAGGTTGCTTTGGAGCTTTGTACATGTCTACAGCTTACATGTTTTATTGCATAGTTTGTTGAGGTGGGGCCTGTACCGACCCTTTTTAGATGCTTTTCTTTATTTAAAGGCTTTGTAGACTATGTACAACACAGTGAAGTCGTATCTTGCACTTTAGACAGCGTGGCCCCAATGGCCCAGTCATATGAATTTCCTTTTGTCTTGTTATCACTATTTATCTATTTAAAGACATGTCAAATGTAGAAACCTCTTATAATATATACAGAAGTCATATAGTTATTGGTTGGTTCTCCCGAGCCTTATCAGCAACAGGTGTCAGTCCTCTCTAGAGACTTTGGGGTGTGACATATAAATTTCACCCTTTAATATTATGGAAGACTAGAAACACGGGGTCTCAAAGTCTTCCCCCCTCCCCCCAAGAACATTCATCTGCAAATGTATCAATATAGCATCTTGGTTATACCACTATCTACTAAAATGTGATTTTTGAGTATATACTTATTGACCCTCCAATCAATAAATAAATTTCAAAAAAATTCTAATTATTAAGCTTTGTATAGCCATCCCTCGACAACCCATATAAATCATTCTCCCAACTCATTTAAAATTTAAGTTACTATACAAAGATGATTGCCAACTTTTAAAATATGACTCACCTTAACTTGTAAATAGCTGAGGGTGCTTCTTCATCATTTCCTATTCCACTTCCCAAGTTATTTACTCAGTATTGTTGTTCCGCCATAATACTTTCACTGAGGCCACTTCTTTATTTTGATGCTTTCTCACTTGTCGATCTAAAATAGCCACTGGAACCTCCTCATAAGACAAGTCTTAATCAATATAGATATTCTTAATGTGATTAATACACAAAGGATCTGCAATACAATTTTGTAATATCGATACATGAAACATCGGATGGACTACCCCAATTCTGTAAGCAAATCAAGCTCGGATGCTACTTTGCCAATCTTTTGAATAATATTATATGGTCCAACATACTTAGGATGAAACTTTTCTTTCTTTCCAAGACCCCATGATTCCCTTCATAGGTGATACTTTCAAGAAGACCCAATCTTCTACATTAAACTCTAAGTCTCGTTATCGAGCATCTGTATAACTGCTGACTCTGAGTTGTTTGCAATCAGTCTCTAATAAGTATCACTTTGTCCATCACTTTATGGACTAGATTAGGGCCTACCAACTTTGCCTCCCCAACCTCAAACCAACCAATCGATGTCCTACATCTTCGTCCATATAGTGCTTCATAAGGCTCCAATTGAGTACTAGCTTGGAAGTTGTTATTAGAAGCGAACTTAATAAGAGGTAGATGTTCATCTCAACTTCCTTTAAAGTCTAGCACACAGATAAGTAACATGTCCTCAATATTCTGGATGGTATGCTTGCCTACCTATTAGTTTACGGATGGAAAGTGGTGCTGAGATTTATCTGAGTGCGCAAAACCTTCTAAAAAGACTTCCAAAAATATGTTATAAATTAAGTCCTTCGATTAGAGATAATAGATAATGGAACTCTATGAAGGCAAATAATCTCTTGAATATAAAGTTTAGCATAATCCTCCGTTGAATACGTTATTCTTACTGGTAAGAAATGATCGATTTTGTGAAGCTATCAATGATTACCCACATAGAATCATATCTGTTTGGAGTATGTGGCAAACCAATGATGAAATCCATATTTATCATGCCCTATTTTCATAATAGAAGATCATTATACTGAGCTAGGCCTCTAGGTCTCCGATGCTCTACTTTAACTTGCTGGTTGTTGGGACATTGGGCTACTATCTCTATAATATCCTTTTTCATGCCATTCCACCAATAGTTTTGTTGAAGGTCTTGATACATTTTTGTCACTCCAGGTTGCGCTAAATATCTAGAATAATGGGCGTTAGAATGAATCTTGGCAAAGAGTCCTTTGATATCTGGCACACAAAGGCGACCCTAGTACCTAAGGACTTCACATCTAGTTAGCTCAAATGATGGATGTTGTGGTTGTGGAATGCTCTCCTTCCGTTTCCTTAGCTCAAGATCCTGACATTATCGCTCTTTCACTTCAGGAGCAATAGAAGATTCTGATGTATTTTGAACAACTACACCTCCATCCTTTGTATCCACCAATCGCACTTGCAAACAAGCTAGTTGACATATGTCTTTTTACATTTCAACCTTATCATCTTCAATATGGCTTAGACTTCCCATGGACTTTCAGCTAAGTGCATCAATAACAACATTAGCTTTACCAAGATGGTATAAAATGTCAACATCATATTCTTTTAGTAATTCTAACCACCTCTTCTGTTGTAGGTTCAATTTCTTCTGCTTAAAAAGATATTGGAGGCACTAGTTGGCGATAAAAATATCAACATAAACAATTCATTAATAATGTTGCCGAATCTTTAGGGCAAACACAACTATGGTGAGCTCAAGATCATGGGTAGGATAATTTTGTTCATGTTTTCGTAGCTGTGTAGAAGCATCTGCAATAACTCTACCATGCTGCGTAAGAATACAACCTAGGCTGATTCTCGAGGCATCACAACATAAAGTATATCCTTTGGTTCAACTCAGAAGAGCCAAGTGTGTTGGTAAGCCTTTTCTATAGCTCTTGAAAACTCTGCTCACATGTATCAGTCCACGAAAACTAGCTGCTTTATGCATCAATCTCATTAGTGGTGCAGCGATAAAGGAGAATACCTTAACAACCCTCCTCGAACATATTACCAACCCTAAAAAGCTACGAACCTTGATCGAACTCAATATTCTCGGTAGGCCATTACAACTTAAATCTTTTAGCCATCGACCTTGATACCTTTGCTTGTAACAACATGGCCAAGAAAAGCTACCGAAGTAACCAAAACTCACATTTATAGAATTTAGCATATAACCTGTTATCCAGGAGATTCAATAATATATCTCGCAAGTAGTTTTCATGCTCAGCTTTTGACCTTGACTATATTAAGATGTCATCAATAAAGATGGTCATAAATTCATCTATGAATTGCTTAAAAACTCAATTCATCAGGTCTATAAAAGCTGCTGGGGCATTTGTAAGCCCGAAAAACATGAGAAGGAACTCAAAATGTCAATACCTCATCATAAATGTTGTCTTAGGAATATCAGTATCCTTGACTAGAAACTGGTGGTACCCAGATCTCAAGTCAATCTTTGAAATGCATTTGGCACCTTATAACTGGTTGAACAAATTATCAATCCTCGGAAGGGGATACCTATTTTGATAGTGACTTAATTTAGTTGTCTGTAATCAATACACATCCATAAGGAGTCGTCTTTCTTCCAAACAAAGAGTACCCTAATAAAGCCTTTGTCAATTAAATCCTTCAGTTGTTGCTTCAATTCCTTTAGCTCTGCAAGAGACATTCTATAGGAAGGAATGGATATAGATTATGTATCTAGGAGCAAATCTATATCAAAATCAGTTTCTCTTTCAGGGGGAATCCCTGCATGCTCATCAGGGAATACCATCAGGAATTAATTCATAATAGGGATTGATTGAAGGGTCATTGGCTCTTTATCAATATCTCTAGAATGAACTAGATGGTATATACAACCTTTAGCAATCAGTTTCTAAGCCTTAAGGTATGAAATAAACTTAACGTTGGGCGAGGCAATATTACCTTTCCACTCAAGGACTAGATCACCTGGCAAAATGGAAGTGGACTAGCTTTCCTTGACAATCAATATTAGGATAACAAGCGGCTAGGTAACCCATACCCATAACAACATCAAAATCTGCATAATCAATTCAATCAAATCAACAGAGATTGGATGCTCATTTATCAACACTATAAAACCTTGATAAACATGAATAGCTACAATTGAGTCATCAACTAGTGGAAGTACCTTAACTAACCCTGGTAATAACTCTGGTCTCATATCGAGCTTACTAGTAATGAACGGAGTAATATATGAAAATGTAAAGCCAGGATCTATTAGTGCATAAATGATAATATAATGTATCATCAATACACCTGTGATCTAATCTAGAAATACTCTAAATCTTATCGGTCTGTGAGTGCAAAAAAGTGATTCTGGCCACTGGTAAAATTTGAGGTGTCTCATCTACCTCTTCCCCTACCATGACCCTCAGTACACTGTGGATTTGGTCGAGAAGCACATACTGAGAATGAAGATGCAACAATGGATCCTGAAGGTTGAGTTATTGTACCTTTACCTAACCCTGGGCACTTGCTAATATAATGTCCTATCTGCTTACAATGGTAACATGCACCTGAACCCTTTCTACACTGCCCACTATGAAGCTTACCACATTGTGCACATGGAGAAGTAGGTTGTCTCATTTCTGTAGAGTGCTCCTGTTGATGACTCTCAGGTTGGCGTGAACTCTGCCAGCCCTGACTGAAAATAACGATCAAATCGCTAGGCCTATATCTCTGGTGGGGAACTACCTACTAACATAGGTGGATATCAGTGAAAAGGAGTCCTAAATTCACCCTATGGCTTCCTATAAAACCCTATTATACCTGTCCTTTTATTCAACTCCCCATCTCTACGGGTATATCTAATCCGACGAGAAAGGTCATCTGTAGTCTGAGCAAAACCCTATATATGGGAGATATCTACACCATCCTATAAAGAGGCTATCCTATAGTTTCTAATCAAATGATCTCCCAAACTATTCACATAATGATGAACTCTGGTACTCATGGTACATATAATATCTGGTGCATACCTAGCCAAAGGATTAAATCTAAGGATATACTCCGTTATACTCATATCTCCCTACCTCAAATTGATAAGCTAGTCAAGACAGGTCTCTTGAACCTTTCATGGTAAATAATAGGCTATAAATGCCTCAGATAAGTCCTCCCAATCTTCTGGCTGAGCATCAGGCCTTCTAAATCTCTTCCATGCCTCATACCACAAGATGGTGACATCATGTAGTTGAAAAGAAGCCAACTCTACTGCCTCAATTACAGTAGTACTGGACCCTATAAACACTAGAGGGCTAGGTTAAGAAACTCTCGTACCTTTGAGCTTTATGCTTGATCTCTTCTGGCATCGGCTCTCGCCTCTAGTTGTCTCTCATGAATATAAACCATCCTAGTCAGTAGCTGAACAACCTCTCTCATACACTACTCCCTAGTCTCTGGTAGGGTTGGGGGTACTGGACTTCCTTAGCCCTCAATAGGTGCTGGTAAATCTGGTACTATGGATACTGGAGGCTCTCTATGTTCCTCAACGGGGAGCATATTTGCCTGAGATAGCAAGGAATGATTGGTACCTTCTCTCGGATCCATACCTACCTCATGTTGTGCCATATCCTAGATATAGATAGCCTGATAATTAAAACAAACCACAAAGCACGATTAAGATTGCATATGTTTCTATAAGTTTGCTCTATAGCACAATCTATTAAGTGAAAGAAAGGTAACCATCCCTAAATGCCTCGTAGCCTTGTGATTATAAGTGTGGTGCATAACACACTTATAAACAAGACTCTACTAGATACGACATTGTCAAATCCCAGGGACAAAACCTCCTTTGATACCATGTTTTTCATGCCCTTAAAAGGGGGAGGTGTGACCGACACTTGATACCGTGATTGGCCAAGTAAGCCACTAAACACGTAAGTCAACCAAACTAGGGGCCAAAAGAAAATTGGGTAGCATAACGTTTGAAAAACTAATCCTGGACTATTTGGTTCATGCCCTTGTCAACAACAAATCAAGTACATCAAGATAGGTAAACTAAAATGATAAAGTACTAGCTAGCCGATAAAGCTGCAATAATAGATGTACAAGCACACATTATATATACATATCAATCCTATACTGGAGACTAAAAGGCACAAGAGAACCAACCCAAAATAACATGTCCACAATAGCCTCTAAGAGAACCGCTAATGCTACCTAGATAGGGCACCGACTATACAGAACTATACAACAAAACGTAAGCATCATGTGAAATCTCCAATAAGAGGTGGAGTTTACTAACTCACAGCTGAACTGGGATCTTAGTGGAGGAGTTCATTAGAGTCCCTACCTAAACCTGCATGCACGATATAAAATGCAGCATCCCCAATAAACGGGAATCAGTAAGAATAAACATGTACTGGTATGTAAGGCAGAATGTAAACTATAGATAACAATAGTGAAAAGAGTAATAAAAATACCACCTACAACTAAAACTCAAGTAATCTTAATGGCCAACAATCAACATCCTAGTGATCAAATATGCATGGTATGCTCGAGTATCATATGTTGTGAATACATATATATAGATGAAAATACATGACATATCCAACCAAATATTAGCAGTGGTGGTCCTTTATGGTAGCTGATCGACATCATATTTGCCAACTTGTGGCCATCTGTACTACACATATATACATACACACACACACATACATATATATGTATATATATATATACATATATATCATTTGGGGAAATAGGCCCCATACCTCGGATTATAGCTCGAAGTCCATGCATAACGTGCCATATATGATATGAAAATCGAATGCAAATAGTAGGCCATAGCATAAATTTAGCCAATTGTGGCTCATTGGTACACTCATCCTCATAACATCATGATGATTATCTAGCATATAGACATGACTCATGGAATGTTACATGTCTTTCGAATAAGTTTGACAACTTAATTCAATATTTAGAATGAGGCATTAACTATAAAAATGTTCGTAAATGTGTTTTACATAATGCTTATACTTGGTATCATATCAATTAGTAAAAAGAAGTATTTAAACCAAATAAAGTGCCATAGTAATTTAAATTGGAGCATTACGCTAGAGATTAGTGAAATGTGTTACTTATTAAGTGCTTCAATTATGTCTTTAGTTTGGAAAAAGGACTAATTATGGCTCCTACATTCCCTTCAGGATCTACATTTGTTTTAATAGAACTACACCAAGAAGAGAAGCACCTCGAACATATGAATAGGTAATCAGGACACCAGCAAAAAAATATATAGATATTGAATATCCAGTTGAAGCAAGGGAACGCAATGTCAACCCAATACTATCATGAAAAAAATCAGTCGCAATCCCAATTCCTTTTACAGAAGGTCTTTCTAGCATCAAAATCGTAAGATATCGCTTTTGACACTACTCACACTTCGTACTAAAACAAGGGACAGAGTTAGCCTTAACATACCTTTCCAATGGACGTCCAATAGCCCAAAGTTTCTTCACGAGAGTTGTTCCTTACGTCCTAAGTTTCGCAACCACTATATATAAGCAGCTTAAAAGCACCTATAAATAGTCTAAAATTAAGCATTAATGACTAGACTTGCCATATAGTACTTGTGTGAGGAAACATCCGTATAACTTTATAAAAATGACCATAAAGGAGCCCCAAAATTATTATCTAAACACACCAGTTGTAAACCAATAATAACCATTAAGAACAGTATTTTTTTACATCCCAAAAGTAGCCTCAAAAATAGCTAATAGGAGGAGAAAACAATTGCAAAACGTAAGACACATATTTCTAGGTACAAGGATGAATTTTAACAATAAAAATGCGAGGAACTTACCCAAATCACATTGGTACCTTGAGATAATTTTTTTTAGTTTATGTTCTGTTTAGGGCAAAATAGAACTAACTTGAGTTTTAAAAAGCTGAAATTAGCCAGCATCTAGGTGGGTTTACCCAACCCGGCCTGTGTCCCAGTTTCTTGCTCAGGTAGTCCCAGTAAAAGAATTATAACTTTTTATTTTAAGGTCGATTTGATAGGTAATTCCGTGTGTTGAAAAACTAGATTGACAAATCTTCGATTTGATAGGTTAAGAACCTTCAAAATCCTTATATTTTAGGAGATATGACCTAATACATTTGACCCAAATTTAAGAAGGATTTCTTAACGAAACTTATGGTCACTTTGGCCAACCTTTATCTTACAACTTTCTTGATTTCAAAACTTTATGTATGACCTTTGTGCTATTACAATAACCATTAAAAATTCATTATTATCATACTATAAACTCTTAGTCCCATCCGACAAGTGAAACTTAATTTAAACCTTCCGAAAAGGCAAGGCGCTACTGGAGCCATTTCATTAATCCCTAAATGTGTATTTAGGGGATTCCTTTGTTTTAAAACTTTACATCCTTGTTATTAACACCTATTTGCAACCTTATTATCCTTAGGTCCTATATAAAATCAGATATGTCTTATATATCATGCCACCCTATAATATTATGAAAGACAAGAAACACGGTATCTCACAAATATACTCTAGCAGAGAGAATCTATAGAGACTGTGTAGTGCCCATCCATTGTAAGGACACTTTTGTTGATTTGATTGAGTTAGAGATAATTTATTTTCATGTGATCCTTGGCATGGATTGGCTTCATGCCTATTATGCCTCGAGATAATTTATTTTCATGTGATCTTTGGCATGGATTGGCTTCATGCCTATTATGCCTCTATCGATTGTAGAGCCTGAATCATTAAGTTTTAATTCCTAAACAAACCGGTCATAAAATGGAAAGGTGATTCTATTGCACCCAAGGGAAGTTTATATCCTACTTTAGGGCCAGAAAGCTAATCTTAAAAGGTTGTATTTATCACCTCATGAGAGTTAAGTATTATGATGTTGAGCACTCTAGAGTTAATCTTGATTGTGAAGAAGTTTTCTAACGTATTTCTTAAGGAATTGCATGGACTCCCTCTTGATAGGGAGATTAACTTTAGGATTAATGTTCACCTTGATACTATGTCTATCTTAATTCACTTTATAGGATATCCCCTACTCAGTTGAAAGAGCAATTGAGAGATTTGTTAAAGCAGGGTTTTATTAGGCCAAGTGTTTCTCCTTGGGGTGCTCCTATCCTATTCGTGCGAAAGACAGACGAGTCTCTTAGAATGTGTATTAATTATAGGCAACTGAACAAGGTCACAACAAATAAAAAATATCCTCTCCCTAGGATAGATGATCTATTTGACAAACTTCAGCATGCCTCTTGCTTTTTAAAGATAGACCTCAGAACTGGTTACCATTATTTGAAGGTAAGGGAATGCGATATCCCAAAGACAGCCTTTAGGACTAGATATGACCATTTTGAGTTCTTGGTCATGTCCTTTAAGTTGACTAATTTACCTATAGCCTTTATGGACTTGATGAATAGGGTATCCAAATAGTGTCTTGATATGTTTATAATCATATTCGTTGATGACATTTTGGGGTATTCAAGGGATGAGGAAGAACATGCCAATCATCTTAGAATTGTCCTCCAAACTTTGGAAGACCATTTTTTATATGCAGAGTTTTCAAAGTGTGAATATTGGCTTAAGTTAATGACTTTCCTAGGCCATATTATTTTGGGTGATGGTAGTCAAATAAATGCCCAAAGATTGAAGTGGTTAAGAATTGTCCCAAACTAACCTCTCCAACTAACATAAGTAGTTTCTTGGGATTGGCGGGTTATTACCGTAGATTTGTTGAGGGATTTTCTTCCCTATCTTTGCCATTAACTAAGTTGACCTAGGAGAAGGTCATGTTTCAGTGGTCTAATGAATGTGAGAAGACATTCCAAGAGTTGTAAACCCGACTAACCACTATATCGATTTTATCCTTGCCTAATGGGATAGAAGACTTTGTGATATATTGTGATGTATCAAGAGTTGGATTGGGTTGTGTGCTGAAGCATAGAGGAAAAGTGATAGCCTATGCTTCCAAAAAATTTAAGGTTCATGAGATAAACTATTAACCCATGATCTTATGTTTGTAGTGGTGGTGTTTGCACTTATGATTTGGCGCTACTACATATATGAAGTGAATACGGATATGTTCACTAACCACTAGAGCCTGCAATATGGCTACAATCAGAACATGCTCAACCTGCAGGAGGAGATGGTTGGAGTTTCTCAAGTATTACGGCATGAGCATTATTTACTACCAAGGTAAACCTAACATCATTGCTAACACTTTTTGTAGGTTGTCAATAGGTTTACGACCGATGTTGAGGAAGGAAAGAAGGAGTTGGCTAAGGAAGTGCATAGATTAGCCTAATTGGGAGTTCAACTCAAAGAGAATTATGAGGGAGGAGTCAATGTTCAGAATGGGTTTGTGTCATCTTTAGTGGCAGAGGTGAAAGAAAAGCAAGACAAAGATCCTATGCTACTTCAATTTAAATAAGCTATCCATAAATAGAAGGTGATAGTCTACTCAAAAGGGGGGAGATGGGGTGTTGAGATACTTGAGTAGATTGTGCATTCTAAATGTTGATGGTGTTCAAGATAGAATCATGTTGAAGGCAACATCTCAAGATATTCCATTCATCCTAGCTCTATCAAGATGTACCACGACTTGAGGGAAGTCAATTGGTGGAGCGGAATGAAAATGATATCACTGGGTTTGTTTCTAAGTGCCCGAATTGCCAACAAGTTAAAGTTAAGCATCAAAGGCCATGTGGATTGGCTTAGAACTTTGAGATTCCTAAACCAAAGTAGGAGATGATCAATATGAACTTCATTACCTATCTATTGAGGTCTTGAAGGCAACATGATTCGATATGTGTGATTGTGGATAAAATTACTAAATCCGCTCACTTCTTACCAGTTAGGAGGACTAATACTGAAAAGAGTATGCCAAGTTGTACATCTGTGAGAATATGAGGTTGCACGTAGTTCCCTTGTCTATCATGTCAGACAAAGGAGCTCAATTCACCTCCTAATTTTGGAGATCTTTTCAGAAAGGATTGGGTACTAACGTGAATCTGACCATTGCTTTTCATCCTAAGATAGACAGCCATGCAGAATGTACAATTCAGACATTAGAGGACTTGATGAGAGTTTGTTCCCTTGACTTCAAAGGAAACTTGGATGACCACCTACCATTAATCAAATTTTCATATAACAATAGTTAGCATGCAAGAATTCAGATGGCTCGCTATGAGGCTTTATATGGGAGAAGATGTAGATCACCAATTGGGTGGTTTGAAGTTGGAGAAGCCTAGTTGATTGGAGCTGATCTTTTCCATCAGTCGATAGAAAAGGTAAAGGTCATTAAATAAAGGTTGAAGACCACACAGAGCCACCAGAAATCCTACACCGATGTGATAAGTAGAGGCCTAGAGTTTTACGTGAGTGATTGGGTGTATTTGAAAGTGTAACCCATGAAGGATTTCATGAGATTTAGGAAGAAGGAAAAATTGATTCCACACTATATTAGTCCCTATCGAACCGTAAAGATTATTGAAAAGGTAGATTACAACTTAGAGTTATCTTCTGAGCTCAATGCTATTCACCAGTCTTTCACATCTCAATGTTGAAGAAATGCTTGGGAGATCCTACCTTGGTAGTCCCTATTAAGAGTAATAAGTGAAGGATAGCTTGTCTTATGGAGAGATTCTAGTATAAATTCTTGATCATCAGGTTCACAAGTTGAAAACACAATGAGATTGCCTCAGTCAAAGTCCTATGGATAAATCAATTCATTGAGGAAACCACGGGGGAAGCTGAAGAAGATATGAAAGCTAAATACCTACATTTATTTATTCCTGACGATGAGATGGTTGAAGTTAATGACATTACTCTTGATTTAAATTGATTTTTCTATCCTTGTGTTGATGTGTCTATTCTTAAGTCTGAATATCGATTATCTAGATAATTGATGGGTTGTGAGTTCGATTGGTAGAGTGAGTACTAAGAGGAGCCTTGATTATTATTTGTTCATTAATGTACATCCTCACTCATAATTTGAGAATGAATGATCCCAAGGGAGAGATGATGTAATACCCAATTAAATTTCCAAAATATCCCTAGATGAGAGATGTGCGCATAACACATTTTCTCAAACTTTGATGGCAAATTTGAGGATGGAAATGCAATAAACATAAAAATTGTGTGGGAAAATAGTCATGGTTGAATTTAGAGCAACTAGATCAAAAAATAATTTGTCGATGTGAAAACTCATTTCAGTAAGAATGCATGACATGTCCACATTATAGACTTGTCGTGGATTCACGCTTAGCTATGATCCTAATATTTTCTATGAGATTAGAAAACTCGATAAAAGTTTTTATCAAAAAAACCCAAAATTATCACGACCCGGACCTAGGGTCTAGGAGTGACATGATGATGGTCACTCGAGAGTCCCAAAGCAAGCCTTATAGTATCCATATTCACATTATCGGATCGGAAGCATATTCGAATAGTAAACACATATTTCTAAGGGATAGGATAATAGGACTTATGCTATGGGGACGTCATAGGGAATGAGAGTAACCTGAATTAGCAAAGCATGTAGCACATAAATACTAAGGAACATGTAAGTATAACTCACTCTATGGGGGTAACTCAAGACTTATGATATACATAGTACACACAACCATATCATGAGGCTCACATCCATCTCACATAGCAATAGCCAAAAGGTAGCCAAATCTATAACATAAACTTGAATCATAACACATAGCATTTAATCGTAAAGGAGTTTACAAGATGTCCAACAATTCCTCTAAACATATGATAGGTTGGGGGCCAAGACATACCACAAGCTCAAGCTCAAAGTAAGTAATATTGATAAAACACCATAGGTAAAAGAGATGGTGGTTTGTCCTTGAGGATAGGACTCACTACAACAAGAACAACTTGAGATCTGAGATAGACTTTGTACAGTGGATGAATGTACTCCTCGTTCCTCACATGGTAACATCATGTAGGCAAAAGTATCATTAGTAAATCTGAATGTACTAAGTATATGGGGTGTAATGCATATGACTTACCGAACCTACATTTCAATGTTAAATGCCAAGGGCACATAATATAGAAAGAGATTTATAGCAATGAATATAATATAACAAGATTCTATAAAATTCATGATGCATGAAATGCAACAATGCTCATATATAGTGGGGATGAGACCTTAACTAACATTACAAACTCATGCGGCTATTACATGAACTTTCCCGATGTTGACCTCCCATCGATTGGAGAAGATTACTTGTCAAAGGTGATCTACACCACACTTTACGACCCAGTCATTTCGTATGTGATGGTCACCTTCCTTATGACCCAGTTATTTGGAAGGATTTTCTTTTCAAACATATCATATCATATTATAAATGAATAGCCATCACTTACGACTTGGTCATTTTGGTGATGATTACCATTCCTATGTTGGCACATAGTTTAAGGAAAGGGAGAGGATCTTTACGGATAGTCCTGATGGACCCAATCCATCAGTGCTAAGTTAACACCCCACAAGACTACTTATATATATATATGATTTTGAAAGGCACAAGTCATTTTAATTCCTTTCAATGCATATTTAGGCTTAGAAGTCAAATCGTAGTTCAATATTGTATTTCTCATGCGTACGAATAACCTATTCATAAAACGGTATGGTCCAAGCACCTAATATGCTCAAAGAGACAATAACAATACACATATATATGATAGTATTCATGTCATAACCAATATGTAAGCTTAACTCACCTGTTCTTCATAAAATATATATGAGCTTAATCCATCGTTAATTTCATAAATCTAATGCTCATGAGATGCATATGTTATAATTGAGATGGAATTAGCATGGGTAATATAGGTTCAATCCAAAATCATCAATATAATATATAATTCAAGTGAAACCATTATTAAATCCACATTTAAATCATAGTATAGTGTACTCATGCATAAATTAAGCTTAAAAGGGATATACACATTCATATCTTCAAAAATTCAATGTAAACAATTATAATAGGGCTTAAAGTAACTTAAAATCATATTTAAAGTATACCCCACATATCAATTAAATTTAACCAATCATAATGATGAAAACCCATATTTAAAGTAAGTTTAAATTTACGAAAATTTGCTTGGAAAAGTTTGGGTCTCCTTGATTGGAAGGAACCAAGGATCAAAACCCATATACCTTGTTAATAAAGAAGTTCCAATAAGAAATTTGAAGGGTAAGGAGTCTTTCCTTGAATCTCAAGCTTAATTCCCACAAGTGTTCTTGAGAGAGTCTTCAGAGGATTTTTCAAATTTGAGGTATGAATTTGAATATTAGGAATAAAGTTTAGGCCTTTAGGAAGTTTTCAGATAGCCTAGGAAGTTACAAAAGACCATCAGAATAAACCGTATTTACAAAAACTTCATTAATGAAATGAGTTAAAAATTAGATGTCACCACTTCAAGGATGGGTATGTGGTTTGTGTGCCACTACACGGACCATGTACTTGCCTATGAACAAACACTTAGATGAAATTTTGCTCAACAAAGGTCCGAAACAAAAATCCTATACTTAGAATTGTTTTGACAAAATTGACTTCATGGGAGAGCCACACAGGCTGTGTGGTGTTACACAGTCTATGAAACTGCCTATGTCAATATCTTTAGACATAACAATTTCCCATGACAAGTTATGATATGGGGATTCTATACTTAGAAAAAGTTTAATTCTAGAAGCTATATGGGCAAACTCACAGGCTGTGTCACACTACACGACCCATGTGAGGGGTTGTATGGCCACACATGGTCCCAAAATTATGTGATTTCAAGAAAAGGCCACTACACGGCCCACCATATGGTCTCTAAAGTGTCACACGGACCGTGAAGGGCCCATGTGTGGTGTGTTTTATTTTTAATCACTACATCAAGGGCCAACACCCAATTTTGAGGCCAAGGGTTATTTCACTAGATATAACACGGGTTGTGTGACCTCACATATACTGTGAGGTCTCCTTGAAGTGTCACCTTGGTCCAAAACTTCCAAAAATTGAAATTTTCAAGCTCCAACTAAGTCATACAATATCTGAGTTATTGCATACATACACCCCAGTCCACGACACGGACTAGGTGTCCCGAGCCGAATGTTTTTTAATTTTTCATGAGGAGCATTCTAGACTTTTTTCAATGCCTCGTAAACCTTAAACATGATTAAAATAGGTTATTTTGAGCATAAAAAGGGTTCTAGTCCACAATCCTAAGTCTTTCTAAGTTTCTAACAAAGAAAAGGGCTAAAGAGAAGAGAGGAGTGAGAATTTAAGAGGATTGGGGAGAATTCTTACGAGCTTGATTGTTAAAACTCTGCACCAGGTATGTAAGGCTAAACTAAAACATGGGAATATTCTTCAATATGCCCCATTGATGGTAATAGAAAGATTGTGAATAGAATTTTTCTTTGAATGTTTTCTTGAAAATTATACATCATATGATTGATCTAAGCCTTGAGTTGTTGAATGAGAATTGAGTTGATGAGGTGATTGAGATGATAGGCCGGATGGCCTAATTGAGATAGAGTTAATTAGATAATAAGAGTCTCCATGAGACTTATTTAAATGATTGATTGAGATGGATGGTCTTATGAGCATTGAGTCTTGGGAGGAGTATCAAGCACCAAAATAAGTAAGAGTAAATCCAAGTTGCACTCATTAACTACATTGCCAAGCATACGTGAGGAGTGAAACATTACTTCAAAGGTTTCCTATTGAGTTGAAGTCCCTAAAAGCAATAGAGGACTTGAGAGACTAGATCCTTTGTGGATTTGATTTGTTCTTTACCCAGTAAGTACGAAACAACTATAGCAACATCAGCGGGATTATTGTACAATCACTAGCTCATAAGTGATTATTGTCAGATAAAAGAAACTCCCAGATAGGTCCCATTTTGATTATACTCTAAGTTGATTTGATTGAATGAGGTTAGATTGGTATTGATTGGTTATTGTATACTCTTTATTCTTGCTTTAGATAGACATTCGACATTCTGGTTGAGTATCTTCTAAGTTGATGTTATTTTGTATTATTTTGCCTATATCATTTCATTCACACATTTTACATACTCATGCATTCCATATATTGACATTCATTTGGACTACATTATTTTATGATGCAGAGACAGGTAGTAAAGATAGTTAATAGGTTCTTCGTTGAAGATCAATCGTAGTAAGTTGAGTTGGTAAGCCTCCTTTACTCCAAAGGATCCTCATTTTATTTTCATCTAGCTATTAGAGTTAGACTTTCGACTAGATTTATTTTAATTTAAGGTAGCCATGGGTCTATCATTGGCACCAATTTATAGTGATAGAGGCTTCATAGACTAGAGTCGGCTTGTTGAATTTAGATTATGTTGAGCTAGTTTCTTTCATACTAGCCCATCTTATTGATATGATTTTTGAGACTTAGATTGTCCACCATTTATTATATTTAGTTTACGCTAATTAGTTAGTTATATTGAATGAATGAATTTGATAAGGCCAAGTGATTTGCTTAAGGACTAGCAACAGTCTATGAGTGTCGGCCACGTTCAGGGTACCCTCCCAGGGTGTGACAAGTATGGTACATATATCCTTTCCTTATAGGAGTTCTATCTACTTCTACTTCCTTATTTGTGTCCTTTTCAAATTTTGTTCCCTTATATGGCACTTCTACTCATAGAAGGATTCCACTTCTTCGTTCTTAGTACAATTATCTGAACCGGTTCCGTTGTCATTATCAAAATAGTTTAGATGAACCTGCACGACCCTAATAGATTAAAATTTTACTAATAAGTTTTTGTAATCATTAGGTTTATAAAGAGTTGCGCATTGAACTTTTACACTAGCTACTAGCTAGTAGTTAGCATATTTAAAGGTAATGGGATCCATCTTACTTAAATGTTGAAGTCACCTTAAGTTGAAAGTTTGTTATATAACTAATAACCAAATGTTTTTCTAGAGCAAACTCAATTGTTACCAATAAATTGTCATTTGATAGATTGTATGACGTGCTATCAAAATATGACACTTTTGATGGTTAAAACTTAGGATCTTATGTATTCTCCATGGGAGATTTATAGGTTTTATGTGTTTTTGTGTTTAGATTTGCAGGATTATAGGTTGGCCATGATTTGGGGAAGAATTTGCAGAACATGCTGGTTTTTGATGATTTACAAGATCCTCTATGAATCGTAGAGCATCCTACGAGTCATAGAGGATGTCTCATGGCAAACTCCAGTGAAGAATGATTTTTGAAGATTAGCTCAATGAGATCTTCATACTAGTGGTAAAGCATTCTATGAGTCGTATAGATAGGTTTCGTGAAGATTCTCAATGAGGGATAATTTGATGAAGTTGAAGCCTTCAAACATGCAGTGCGAGTCGTAGATCAGTTTATGAGTCGTGAAGTTGTGTTGTAGAAGAAAAGTCCAAAATTCCAAGAGATGACTACGAGACCCGACTATGAGTCATAGAAGACACTACGAGTTGTAGAGATCTTTCGTGGAGTTTGCGGACTAGTTTTTCTATTTTAATTAGGACTTAATTGTAATTACTATAAATAGTACTTTTAGTTTATTATTCATAAGAGGACGTCATTATTTTGTAGTTTTAGGGTTTGTACTTGGAGAACTCAACACTTGGGAGCTAAGATTTTTAGAAAACACTTGTAGGTAAATTTGATCTTTAATCTTATGATTCTCATCAATCTTGGATTTGCTTGATTTCAATTCAATTGTATAAGTGTTTAATTATATTTTCTCAATTTATAATTTTTTTATCTGCACATAACATGAGTAGCTAAATCTACAACTACGTTTGTTGGAACCATGAAGAACTAGCTATGTAAACCCAGATAATTTACAATTCTTGAATTGGGTATATCCATGTATTAACCAATTCTCTTCATTTTGCATGTTTTCTAGTGGTGGCCAGCATTAGAAATGGCTTATTATTGCTGACTTGATCCAGATGGTAGTGAATAGGAAAAGATATTGATTAACAAAATTTAATTGATGTGTTCTCATCTAATCAACTAAACTGGGCCAAGGGGAGTTGCTCGGAAGTGCCCAAAAATTGTATTTTCCATATATCTCAAAGTACATGTATTTTTTCAAAACTCTAACTTCATATTCTTGATCAGGGGGCAAACTTGAGTGAGGAATGAGTCTATCCCCAATTTTAGATCAATCGTATGAAAATTTAATTTTTCAAAGTGGCCATTTCCAGTGAGCTCTGCGCGCAGCTAACACGACGCGACTAGGGCACGCAGATGTGTATTTTTTTACTGTTTTTGTTACTCGGTCTAAGGCCTTTTGGGTCTTGGGCCTAAGTATTCTCATATGTAAAAATACTTATACTTAGCCATATTTCTACACCATATCATGCAAGACATTCCCCAATACTCTCTAAAATATTTGGACAAATATTTCACTCAAAATCAAGGATCCCAAACTCATTTTTAGATCTAAGGATTTCATTCAAGCTTCAACTTCTCATCTAAACCACCATCAAGGAATTTTCCAAAGTTAAGGTATGTGGGTTTCAACCATTGGGTTCTTTCACCCATGGTGCCCAAGCTTCCGTTTTACATAAATTTCATGTTCCTAAGTTAATGTAATTATGGGTCTTACTTACTATGACATTGACTATGAACTATGTTGGGGTTTCATAAAGTGTGACTATTTGAGCATGCTTTGAGATATGAATCTAGTATCTATTGTGAGATTTGATGAAGGATTTCAACGTATATTGCATAAGGGTATTACCAAGTATTGGTGGGTTAATTTACTTCAAGTTTTCTTGCATGATTTCACTCTTGAATTGCATGTTTACATAAGCATTGTACACCCATCAAGTATTTTATAAAATGTCTGGTTTTGGGTTCTTAAGCTATTGATGATCTATTACATGTCCTATGACTTGAATAACTTTATAATGATAAAATAAAAGTACATATGTATTGATTTCATGAAAGCATCTATAGTATTGAAAGTTGACCACACCTTGTTTAGAGGGTGCTATGCCTCAATCACCATATATGGTAGGGTGAGAAAACTATCAACCAGTTGAGGGATGGATACCTCAATCACCTTAAATGATTTGGTGAGACAACTATCAACCGATTAAGGGGTTGATATCTTAATCACCATGGATGGTAGGTTGTGAAAAACAAGGATCCCAAACCAATTAAGTGGTTGCTCCAATTTTGGCATCTTGGGTGAGGGACTTTATAAGGATGAACTCATCGGAGTTCTATGGGTCTAAAGTGGATGAGGATTCTCAAAAAGTTTTTGATGAGATTTACGAAGTGTTGTCTATTATGAGTGTTTGATCGAAAGTGAAGTTGGAGTTGGCGGCGTAGCAACTCTAGAGGGGGTCCCAAATATGGTATACTCAATGAAAGTAGGAGAAGAGGAACAACAATGTGATTCTTTGGGAGGAGTATAAGGTTTCCTCAATCAGTTCTTTCCTCTTGAGCTTAGGGAGGCCAAAATGATGGAGTTCATGAATTTGAAGCAAGGTTCTATGAGTGTGAGAGAGTATGCCCTTAAATTCAACCTGCTCTCTAAATATGCTTCACACTTTATTGCGGCCCCAAAGTCTAGAATGAATAAGTTTATGATGAGTATATCCGATTTGTTGAATGAGGACTGTTGTGCCACTATATTGATTAGTGATATGGATTTGTCCCGTCTAATAACCTGTACTGAATAATTAGAGGGGGCAATTTGAGAAAGAGGTAAAGTAGTAAGGCCAAGAGGGCCTGTTTTGATGGTAAGGTCCACGGTCCCAAGGGTGACTGGTTTCACCAAGGCCATGTGTCTTCTCATTTCCTAGTGGGAAATTTGCTAATGACTACCCAAGGCCCCAAGGAGGTGGTGGTGTGGTGCCTAGATCTATGTGCCTAAGATATGGTAGAGGCCATGAAGCCCTTGTTTGAGGGGCAGTAATGCTTGTTATAGTTGTGGGGAAGTGGGTTACAAGAAGGTTGATTGTCCTAGGAATCTAAACAAGGGTAAGGATTTTTATCCACATGGTCGGGGTTAATGCGATTCCTTTGGGGAGAGGAGGACAACAAGCTGGTGCCCCAAGGCACAATCGATTCTATGCTCTTCAAGGGAGGCAAGGGGTAGATGAGGTGCCTAATGTCATCACCAGCATGTTAAAAGTCTTTGATTTTGATGTGTATGCATTGATAGACCTAGGTGACATTCTTTCTTTTGTTACTCCTTTTGTTGCCAAAAAGTTTCATTTTGAGCCTGAATTGTTGTGTGAGTCTTATGAGGTATCTACTTCCAGTGGTGCATATATTGTTGCTAGAAAGGTCTATAAAAATTATCCCATTTTCATTTTGTATAAAATATTGCCTTGTGATCTTGTTGAGTTGGATATTGTGGATTTTGATATTATTCTTGGGATGGATTGGTCACATGCATAGTATGCCTCTATTGATTGTAAAACACGTAGGGTCAAATTCCAATTCCTAAATGAATCCATTCTTGAATGGAAGAGTCATGATGTGGTGGTCAAGGGTAGGTTTATCTTTTGCATTAAAGCCCAAAAGCTAATCTCTAAGGGTTGTCTCTATCATCTTGTGAGGGTTAGGGATGTTGAGTCAAAGTCCCTCCTGTAGAGTTGGTTCTGGTGATAAATAAGTTTCTTGATGTCTTTCCTAATGACCTTCTCGGTGTTCCTCCTGAAAAGGAATTATATTTAGTATAAACCTCCTTCCCGATCCTCAACCCATTCCTATTCCCCCATACTGTATGGCCCCGGCAGAGTTAAAGGAGTTGAAGGAGAAATTGAGGGACTTATTGGAGAAGGATTTTATTATGCCTAGCCAATCACCTTGGGGTGCATTGATATTGTTTGTGAATAAGAAAGATGGGTCCCTTGGAATGTGCATTGACTACCGGCAGCTTAATAGGTTCACTATCAAGAATAAGTATCCCCTACAAAGGATTGATGATTTGTTTGACAAACTTCAATGAGCTAGCCACTTCTCTAAGATTAATCTTCGGTCTACGTATCATCAAATGAAGGTGAGGGTGTGTGACATTCCCAAGATGGCCTCTCGAACTAGGTATGGGCATTATGAGTTTGTTGTTATGTTTTTTATGTTGATCAATGCACTAACCATCTTGATGGATCTTATGAAGAGGGTCTTTGAACCATACCTTGATTTATTTGTGGTGGTTTTCATAGATGATATTTTGATCTATTCCCTAGTGAGAAGGAGCATATAGGTCTATTGGGGGTGGTGCTACAAAGATTGAGGGAAGAAAAGTTGTATGCTATGTATGAGAATTGCAAATTTTGGTTGAACGAGATTGCCTTTCTAGGTAATATGGTGTTGAGGGTTGGTATTAAGATAGATCCAAAGAAGACGAAAGTGATTAGAAATTGGCATAGTCCTTTGACCCTATCATATATTAGAAGTTTCTTGTTCTAAGTGAGTTACTACTGGTGATTTGTCAATGGGTTCTCTTCTATTGCTTCTCCCATGACTAAGTTGACACAAAAGAGGTCTAAGTTTGTATGGACCGATGAGTGTGAAAAGAGTTCCAAACCTTCAAGGATAAGCTTGTCTCCGCTCTTCTCTTGTCTCTACTGGAAGGGTTTGTTATGTATTATGGTGCCTTCTAGATTTGTTTGGGTGTGTTTTGATGCAAAATGGTAAGGTGATAGCCTATGCTTCTAGACAACTCAAGGTACAGGAAAAGAATTATCCTACCTATGATCTTGAATTGGTCACTGTGGTATTTTCTTTGAGAATTTGGTGTCATTATTTGTATGGGGTGCATATTGATATGTTTACCGATCATAAGAATCTTCAATATGTGTTCATCCAAAAATATTTCAACTTGAGGCAACAAAGGTGATTAGAGCTTTTTAAGGATTATGATATGACTACACATTATCACCACAGTAAGGCTAATGCTGTAGTCAATGCATTGAGTAGGGTGTCTATGGGTAGCCTAGCTCATGCTGATGAAGGAGGCAAAGAGGTAGCTAGAGAGGTCCATCAGTTGGCTAGATTGGGGGCTAGGTTGTAAGAGGTTGATAATAGCGTTATTGTGATTATTGATGGTTCAAAATCTTCCTTGGTTGATGAGGTAAAATCAAGGCAAGATCTAGACCCCTCCTTATTAGAATTAAAGGGCTTGGTGAGAGAGGTCAAGGTGGAGGTTTTATTCCAAGGGGGAGATAGTGCTCTTAGATATCAAGATAGGTTGTGTGTTCCTTGTGTGGGTGACTTGAGAAAGAATATTCTTGATGAGGCTCATAATTCTTCCTATTCTATGAACCCCGACTCTATAAAGATGTATAGAGATCTGAGGGATGTGTTTTGGTGGGGTGGCATGAAGAGAGATATTGCAAAGATTGTGTCCGATTGTCATAGTTTCTATCAAGTGAAAGCCGAACACCAAAGGCCGGGTGGCCTAACCTAAGATATAGAGAATCCTACTTGGAAATAGGAAGAAATTAACATGGACTTTGTGGTTAGGTTGCCTAAGACTAAAAAGGGTTTTAATTCTATTTGGGTTATGGTTGATCAAATGACAAAGTTGGCTCATTTCCTACTGCTTAAGACTACTTATGTTGTCAAAGATTATGCTAGATTGTGTACTCATGAGATGGTTAGATTGTAGGGGGTACCTTTGTATATCATATCAGATCGTGGTGCTTAATTCACCTCACACTTTTAGAGGTCCTTGCAAAGAGGTCTTGGTACCAAGGCTAAGCTTAGTACAAACTTTCACCCTCAAATGGATTTCCAACCCCAAAGAACTATCCAAACTCTTTAGGATATGCTTAACGCTTGTGTTTTAGAGTTTAAGGGTAGTTGGGATGATCATCTTCCATTGATTGAGTTTTATTATAATAATAGTTATTATTCTGGCATTGTATGGCTCCTTTTGAGGTCCTCTATGGTAGGCATTGTAGATCACCAGTTGGATGGCTTGAAGTGGGAGAAATGGCTTTGTTGGGTCCAGATCTGATCATGGAAGATATGGAGAAGGTAAGCTTGATTAAGGAAAGGATGAAAATAGACCAAACTCATCAAAAGTCTTATGCTGATGTGAGGAGAAGGGATCTTGAATTTAAGGTTGGTGATTGGGTCTATTTGAAAGTATCACCCATGAATGGTATGGTTTGTTTTGGTAAAAAGGGTAATTGAGTCCAAGATAGCCTAAGAGTTGGAGTTGCCTAGTGAAATAGACTTGGTTCATCCGGTCTTTAATGTATCCATGTTGAGGAAATGTGTGGGTGACCCGAATGCTATTATCCCATTGGATGTTGTGGGTGTTGTTGAAGATAACTTGACTGACGAAGAGGTTCCAGTAGAGATCTTGGATAGGCAAGTGAAGAAGTTGAGGAACAAGGATGTGGCTTCTATTAAGGTCCTTTGGAGGAATCAACAAGACGAAAGTGCTACATGGGAGGCTGATTTCTTCATGATTTATTTATGCTTCTTTGACATTTGGGTACAAATGTTACCAAGGGGTAGATATTGAAACAACTCCACAAAAAAGTGCCCAAAAATGGGCGTCGAAAGTGCCAAAAAATCATAATTTTTATATATCTCAAAATTCGTGTGTGATTTCAAAAATTTGAATTCATATTCTTGATCAGGTGGCAAAATTGAGTGGAAAATGGGTTTAAGCCCGATTTTAGAGTGATTGTATCAAAATTTAACTTTTCAAAGTGGCGATTTCTAGTGAGTTGTGGCTTGCACCTGGCGCGATGCGGCCAGGGCATGCATATGTGTATTTTTTTGACTATTTTTGTTGCTCGATCCAAGGCCTTTAGGTATTGGGGCTAAGTCTTCCCATATGTAAAAATACTTATACTTAGCCATATTTCTACACCATATCATACAAGACATTCCCCAATACTCTCTAAAACACTAAGACAAATATTTCACTCAAAATGAAGGGTCCTAAACTCATTTTCGGATCTAAGGATTTCATTCAAACGTCAAGTTCCGATCTCAACCTCCATCAAGGAATTCTCCAAAGTTGAGGTTTGTAGGTTTCAATGATTGAGTCCTTTTACCCATGGTGCCCAAACTTCCTTTTTATATAAATTTCATGTTTCTAAGTTGATTTACTTATGGGTATTACTTACTATAAGATTGATTATGAATAATGTTGGGATTTCATAAAAGTGTGTTTGTTTGAGCATTTTTTGAGCTATTAACTTAGTATCAATTGTGAGATTTGGCGAAGGGTTTCAATGTATATTATATAAGGGTATTACCAAGTATTGGTGGGTTGATTTACTGTAAGTTTTCTTGCATGATTTCACTCTTGAATTACATGATTTTACACTGGCATTGCATACCCACCAAGTGTTTGATAAAATGTCAGGTTTAGGGTTCTTGAGCTATTGATGATCCATTGCATCTCCTATGACTTGAATGGCTTTATGATGATGAAAGGAAGGTATATATGTGTTGATTTCATTAAAAGTATCTATAGTGTTATAAGTTGACCACATCTTGTTGAGGGGTGCTATTCCTCAATAACCATGGATGGTAGGGTGAGAAAACCATCAATAAATTAAGGGGTTGATACCTCAATAACCATGGATGGTAGGGTGGGACAACCATCAACCAATTAATAGGTTGATACCTCAATCACCACGGATAGTGGGTGTGACAACCATCAACCAATTAAGGGATTGATACCTCAATCGCCTCTCCAAGGGGGTGGTAGGCCTTGGACATGATGGTATCTTACTACACATGTAATATGTTCTATATAAGCATCTTTTACTCAAGCATCATTCATGTATGTCATATTGCTATATGCTCATCCATTGTCTAATTATGCATTTTGATTATGCTACCTATCTCTTCTTGCATTGCAACCTACAAAATTAGTACATTCAAACATATTAACATATACTTTATTCCTACATATTGTTATCACATAGGAACTAGAGCTCCTCACGATCGTCCTCATCCTCCCCGTGGCTAATACTACCTTCATAAAGCAATTTTGGTGAGTCCTCAACTCTGGGGATGATATCTCTTGTTCTTATGTTATGTAAAGACCCTCATTATCTATTTGTATGCTTTTTACCATGAGGGTGAGCCTGAAATGTTGTCTTGCCCCCTGCTTAATTCTAAGTGAAGAGGTGTTATTGGAAAAGTTATGTAATGATGCTATAAGCTTTTACTCTCTTGACTCTTGCATGTTTTAATGCTTTGAAATACTTCCCTTTGTCCCTTTTACCCTTATTTATATTCTCTATTGTTGCTTAATTTCTTTCACGATGAAGGATGTGTAATGATATGCTAACAGGCTTGCTTGGGATTCCTTCGGGTTCCCATTTATTGTGTTACATCTAGGCCATAGGCTTGGGTTGTGATAGAGGTAGCACTGGGATTTATAGGTAATGGTTAGCATTTAACTCTATGGAGATGGGCCAAGTTGCATAGTGAAATTTTCTTCTCACCTTTAACCAAAGGGCTTGGTAAACTTAAATTACCATCCTTCATGCTAAACACTAGATAAGAATTGGATTATCTAGAGATACTAAATTAGCAGATCATGAGGAACACAATACACTAGTTACTCTCTATTATTGATTGTCTCTTGTGATAGTTAGCTTAGTTTATTTTCTTATTGATTATTACAAACCTCCCCCCTTGGGAATTGAGTTGGTTAACTACTTGCATTGCTTATTGGTGAATTTGTCTTGAGTTTACGTATTCCCCGTGGGTTCGACCATAACCTTGGTTAGGTTTTATATCTTGACAATAACCACTTTATCCTCAAAAAAGAGTTGTAAATTAGGTGACATCAAGATTTTGTGGACATTTCCGGGGAATACGGTTAAACTTGGTTAGATTCATTAAGTAATTCGAATGTTAATCCTTTGTTCCCTTTATTTTACTTTTATTTTAGTTTTTTTTTTTTTGCATTGTGTACGAGTAGTGTATGTCCAACACTTGGAGTCAAAGCAATCCCTTAACTTCACTTGATCCAAAGATCTATCGAACTATAAGGAGAATGTCCCAAAAAAATGCAAACAATGCGACCAATGTAGCCTGAACTGGGATAATAATGATGATGATAGGAATAAGAACCCACCTTCTTTGGAGGATGTTCCACAGCCCCGGGAATCTAATGTCAATGCTTACCAGTGGAATCAATATAAGTTGAACCATGGCTATGGATGTGATGGCAGCTATTCTATTGTCACCACAATCTACATACACAAAGTTCACATTTTAGAGTGGGCTACATCAGATACTGCAGAACCATGGGCTATTTGTGGGCTTACCATCAGAAGATCCATATAGCTACTTGCACAATATGGTATTTGTTTGTAAAAGTGTAATGGGAACATATAATCTGTCTATGGATGCTATGGGACTTCATGTCTTCCTATTGTCTCTCACAGACAATGCTACATTATGGATATCTAAGCTCCCAGAGAGTTGAATCACTAGCTGGGCAGATTTTTTGAAGGCCTTTTTGGAGAGATACTTCTCAAGATTGAAGCTTAAGTTGAAGGATCAAATCAACAACTTTAAGCAACTTCCTGGTGTTTTGATAAGCACTACATGGGATCCGTTTACTAAATGTCTGAGCAGGGTCCCTAATCACATGATAGTTGATGATGCCATGGTAGAGATCTTCTATAGTGCCCATGAAGAGAACAGTTAAGTTTGTGCTGACATTATCATGGGAGCATGTTTCTAGATCGACTACTTGCAAGGATTATTGAGCATATAGAGCAAGTGATCAAGACAAATTGTGCATGGGGATAGCTGGACAGAGCTTCAATGAAGGGTTCATATACTATTAATGTGGGTTTAGAGCAAGCAAAAATTAATGAAGATGTTATGAAGCAGCTTGCTTAGCTTCACACAAGCATATATGTGGTGATCAAGCAGAACCAAGGGAGAGTGAATGTAGTGGTTTACCAACCTCAATGTGTATCCATGTATGTTAAGCCATACTATAAGGAGGATGCTTGTTTTATAAATGATCAGACAGGGGGGTTTCAGACCAATGCCTGGGTCCAATAAGGACTGTTGGCACCATAATCAAGGAAACCAAGGTCAAAAATATAGTAGAGATGGAGCTTTTAGAGACAACTATGGTGGTTATTATGATAAGAACAGGGATCCAACTGCAGATTAGGGTGATAGAGAAGGCTTTAGAAATGCTCCTTATATGCCACTACACAACCAGGATGCAGGTATAGGAAATTCCAGAATTGAGGTGATGTTCGACCGCCTATTATAGAAGGTTGAGACACAAGATGAGAATCTAAGGGGCATAAAATCATATATATCAAGCATAAATCCAAAGATAGAGTCCCATTCTGTGGCTATTAAACAACTTGAACAACAGTCTATCAAGTGTCAACTCAGTTGAATCAGCGTCATGGAGGTACATTACCTAGTAATATAGTGAAAAATTCTAAGAATGAAGGACAGTGTATGGTGGTTACTACTAGGGTTGGTAAGAGAGAAACTGATCCTTTTATATCGGTTGTAGAAGATGTTTTTGAAGAGATGGTTCCAACAAAGGATGCGAATAAAGGAGATGACTGTGGCGAGGATAGGGTGAGTCAAGCAGTTGAAGCCCCACATAAGTTTAAGTCTGTCCCTAGGCCTCCTTCTCCTTTCCCTCAAAGAATCAAAAAGAGGGAGAACGAAGGCAAGTTCAGCACTTTCTCTCCATGCTTAAGCAACTTTCAATCAAAATCTCTCTCGTTGAGGCTTTGGAGAAAATGCTAGGCTATGCAAAGTATAGGAAAGACTTAGTTACCAAAAAGCACATTGTGAGTTAGGATATTTCTCAAGAGCTTAAATATTACAATGTTATCACTATGAAGTCCTAAGCTCAGAAGTGTAAAGATCCAAGTGCTTTCACCATACCTTACACTATAGGTGATGTGGAGTTTGCAAGGGCACTATGTGATTTAGGTGCTAGTATCAATTTGATGCCCCTTGCGGTCTAAAAAAAGCCTGGATTGGGAGCCCTTACTCCTATAAGTATGCAGTGTTAATAACGGATAAAACGATAAAAAAGCCTGTGGGGATACTTTATGAAGTGTTGGTCAAAGTGAAAAAATTTGATATTCCTTGAAGACTTTGAGATCCTTGATTGTGAGGTTGATTTTGAAGTTCTTATTATTTTGGGAAGGCCTTTCTCAACTACTAGTCGCACCTTCATGGATATAGAGAAGGGCCAACTCTAGTTTAGATTTGGAAAGGATGAGGCCTTGTTTAATATATGTCAGCAAGCAAGGAAAAATAATGATGTGATACTGATTTCTATTATTGAAAATATTGATAATACTAAGCCAAAAGTACCACTTGAGGTAAGATTCGGTGTTGACACTTTGGAGGTAGTGTTGTTGAATTTTGATGGTGATGGTATCCCAAACTATAAGGAGATAGTAAACGCTCAAGTAGTGCATTATGGTCCTAGGCGCCAAACAAAGCTAGAGCTAGATTTGCAGAATCGGGAGTCACCACCCACAGAGTCCTCCATAGAAAATCCACCGATGTTAGAATTGAAAGCACTTTAAACATCTTTGAAATATGCATTTTTAGGAGCGAACAACACTTTACTGGTCATAATGCAATCTTGAATGATGAGCAAGTAAATGCCCTTGTAACGGTGCTCAAACAATTTAAGAAGGCCATCACATGGACTATTGTAGTCATTATTGGTTCCTCTACGGTATGTACACACAAAATCTAGTTAATCAAGGATTATAAGCTGAGCATTGAGCATCAAAGCCGTCGAAACCCTCCTATGTAAAAGGTTGTATGTAAAGAGATCATTAAATGGCTGGATGCATAAGTAATATAACCGATCACTGATAGTGAATAGGTGAGCTCGATGCGTTGTTTTCAAAAGAAAAAGGGTATCAAAGTGGTGCCTAATGCCAACAATGAATTGATCCTAATGAGGCATTCATATGATGGAAGGTGTGCATGGATTACAGAAAGCTCAATGCCTTGACAGAGAAGGATCACTTTCCTATGCCATTCATGGATCAAATGCTAGATAGACTAGCGAAAAAAGGGTGGTACTATTTTCTCAATGGGTATTCAGACTGTAATCAAATCATCATCACTCCAGAAAATTAGGAGAAGACCATATTTATATATCCCTTTGGAACCTTCGCATTCAAGAGGATGGCATTTGGGTTATGTAATTCCCCAGCAACATTTTAGAGATGCATGATGTCCAATTTCTTAGATAACATATCAATTTTGTAAGTTCGTTATTATGGGTAGTTCCTACAAAGGATCGGACAAATGACATATACAATACTAGAATTATCAATGTAGATGCTACATAATTGGTTCTCATCCTTTGGAGACTACGAATGTAATAAGAGCATCTGTAGACAAAAGTATAACCCTAAGATGATCATCTTGTGGCTATTGAGAACGAATGAAATCAGATGGTTCTTTTTCTCGATCTTTCTGACTTGCTCCTATGAAACCAAGTAGAAAAGATTGAAAAAATCATTCTATGGTAGAAAACACTAGTAAAGTCTTCATGGATGACTTTAGAGTGTTGGCGAATTCATTTGAGGATTGTTTGAAGCCCCTATATGATGTGCTGTAAAGATGCATAGAAAGACATCTGGTACTAAATTGGGAAAAGTGTCACTTCATGGTGAAAGAGGGTATTGTGTTGTGGCATAGGATATCTAGCAAAGGCATTGAGGTCAACAGAGCTAAAGTGGAGGAAATTGAGAAGCTCCCACTACCCATCTTAGTAAAGGGTGTGAGGAGTTTTTTGGGACATGCAGGATTTTATCGGAGGTTCATAAAAGACTTCTCTAAAATATCACACCCATTGTGTAAATTATTGGAGAAAGATGCTAAGTTTGTATTTGATGATGCATGTGTGAAAGACTTTGAAGAGTTACAGAAGAGGTTGGTCTCAGCTCCAATTATTGTGGCTCCAAAGTGGTCCAAGCCCTTTGAGATCATATGTGATGCAAGTGGGGTTGCTCTAAGTGTGTTATTGGGATAAGACAAGGAGAAGATGTTACATCCCTTATATTATTGCAGCAAAGCCTAAATATGGACTAGAAGAATTAAACTATCATAGAATATGAGTTACTCAAATTGGTCTTTGCATTCAAAAAGTTTAGGTCATATTTGTTCGGGGACAAAGTAGTGGTGCATGCAGACACTCAGCACTTAAATATTTGATGTCTAAAATGGATGTGAAGCCAAGGTTGATAAGATGGGTGCTTCTCTTGCAAGAGTTCAATTTTGATGTCATTGATAGAAAAGGGACAAAGAATCATGTTGCAGATCACCTTTCCATATTAGAAGATGGGTAAATGATGATATTTGATGATGGATTAGAGATAAATGATTCCTTCCTTCATGAGAGAATGTTGGTTGTATCGCATTATCTGATACCTTGGTTTGCAAATTGTGCAAACTACTTGGTGAGTGATATCGTGCTACCCGACTTAAACATACATCAATTGTTGAAAGTTTATGTTTGATGTGAGGAAGTTCTTTTGGGATGACCCATACTTGTTCCATGTATGGACGATGGGATTATTCGTCATTGCATCATAAGGTTGAGATGATGAGCATACTTAAGGCATGCCACTTGTCATTGGTGGGGGACATCATGATTGGATTTGAACAGCCTACAAGATCTTACAATATGGGTATTATTGGCCCACCATCCACCATGACACCCACGACTATGCCAAAGCTTGTGACATGTGCCAATGAGAAGGTGGGGTATCCCACAACTATGAGTTCCCTCTAAACATTATTTTGGTGATTGAGTTGTTTGATGTATGGGGGATAGATTTCATGGGACCATTTGTTAGATCACATAGAAACAAGTACATCTTAGTTGATATGGATTATGTATCAAAGTGGGTGGAGACCGTAGCTCTACCTAATAAATAGGGTAAAGGTGTCACAACATTTCTGAAAAAGAATATTTTCTCAAGGTTTGGCACCCCTCGAGCAATTATTAGTGATGGAGGTTATCACTTATACAATAGGATTTTTAAAGCTCTTCTAGAGAAGTATTCAGTGAAACATAGAGTGGTGATTCCTTATCATCCTCAGATGAATGGGCAGGTAGAGGTATCTAATAGAGAAATCAAACAAATTCTATCCAAAATTGTCAATGTAAATCGGACAGATTGGTCGTGGAAGCTGGATGATGCATTATAGGTATACCAGACAACCTTTTAAGACCCTTATAGGAATGTCTTGCTACCAACTTGTTTTGGGGAAAGCATGTCACTTACCAATGGAGCTTGAGCATAAAGCAATGTGGGCATTGAAGAACTTGAAGCTGGATTGGAATGATGCAACAAACTCTTGGTTGAGCCAAATTAATGAGCTTGATAAATTTTGATTGAAAGCATATGAGAGCTTAACCTTGTATAAACAAAGAATGTAAGTACAATATGACCATCACATAGAGAACCACAAATTCACACCAGTGGACTTGGTGTTACTCTACCATTCTAGACTAAAGTTGTCTCCTCGAAAGGTTAAATCCAGATGGTTGGGACCCTTTCGAGTAGAACACATCTTTGATCACGGGGCAGTTGAACTAGAGAAACGAAATGTAGGAACTTTCAAAGTAAATGATCAAAGAGTCAAGCCATGCCTTGGAAAGATGGAAGAGTTAAAGACTGTGGAGGAATAGGATCTTGAGGAAGTCTGAGTACTCAAGCTATCTATGTCATGTCGCGATAATAAATCAAGCACTGCTTAGGAGGTAACCTAAGGTGGACCCTGGCTCTTAGGCACCCAATTATGTTTTGGGGAGATAATGCATATCTTTTTCTATGGAATATGGGTAGTTATGGGCCTCCGAGAAGTCTGAGAAACTTATGGTCCATAATTACCCTAAGTTTTATCCTGGGGTTTTCTTGCCTGTGTTCTTTATCCCTGTAGATATTTAATTTCTATTGAACTAGCACATTTATAATGTAAAGATAATGTTTGTAGCATATCGTACTAATACTTGTGGCATATAGCATATTTTTTATGTTTTCTTCTGAAAAATGGTACCCTAAAAAAATTGTGATTAGTAGTTAGATAGTAACCATACATGTTTAGGTGTTTGACAATATCTATTCTGATAAGTGAGGGTAAATTGAGATAAAAATCATGATCTATGAGTCTTTTGTTTATAATGTATGCAACGCCTTAAGAGTGTGAGCTTATAAAAATAGCCCAAAATGTTCTTTGAAAATGCCCATAATCATAATTTTTATATATCTCAAAATGTGTACGTGATATCAAAAATTCAAATTCATATTCTCGATCAGGGGTAAAATTGAGTGGGGAATGGGTATAACTCAGATTTTAAAGGAATAGTAGCGAAAAATAAATTTCAGTAATTTCCTAATTCCAGAGAGCATTCGCGCCATGGCCATGACGTGGTAGGGGCGCGGATCAGTGTTATTTGTTCGTTTGCATTGGGTTAGCTTCGCAAACCAGAAGCAGACTAGTACAAAAATTTCCTTATTTTTTCTTATTCACCCAAGGCCATTGGGGTCATAGCCCCATGCCCACTAAAATATGAAATCACCCATACTTAGTCATTTTTCAACACTATATCGCTCAAACCCTTAGAAGAACCTCTCAAAGACTTAATCAAATATCTCATACCAAATTCAAGGATTTCAAGCTTAACTTTAGAACTCAAGGATTCACTTCAAGCTCTAAGTTTCCTTCAAACACATCTCAAGAAAACCCAAGTTTAAGGTATATAGGTTTCATCCATAGGGCTTTTCACCAATGGAGACCAATCTTTCTTTTTATAAAAATTACATGTTTTCAAGTTGTATTACCTACGGACATCTCTTATTATGAATTATGAGCATGAATTAAGTTGGGATGTTATGAAATATTGATTGATTATGCATGACCATCTATTTCAAGCTTATACTAAGATTTGATTATATTTATTGGAACTATGCATGTCTTGAGCTACGAAACTATGAATTATTATGAGTTTTGATGATGGATTTCAAGATAAGCTACATGAGGGTTTTACTACTTGTTGGTGGCTGATTTGCATTAAGTTTCTCATCTTATTTCACTCTCGAATTGCATGATTTTGAACTAGTATCATGAACCCACCAAGTGTTTGATAAAATGTCAAGTCAAGAATTCTCAAGTTATTTATGATCTATTATATAATTTACAAGTCAAGTGAGTTTATGATTATTAAGGGCTTCTATGTATGTGTTGAATTCATGAAAAGTATCTATGATGTTGCAAGTTAAACCCTATTTCAAGATTTTTACCTCTTGTGAGCCATTGATGTTAAAGCAAGGATCTTGTCTAATTGTTATTTATTCTCATGTTCCAATTAAGCTCACTACTAGAGATCAAGCATGTTTATGAGCTGCTCAAGTCATGTTATCATGTCTCTTACAGGTTATTCATGTTATGACTAAATTATGATTATTTCAAGTATTTCTTGGGATTAGACTTAGCACCGATTGAGTCTTAAGATAGGGGTTTGACTCAAGGGGTCCTTATATAAAGTCTTAGTCTCTCAAAAATGTGCCACCATAGGTTATATATGATCTTTTGTATGTTTTTCTACTTGATCCATCTAGTTATAACACACCTTATCAAGGGGTTGACAAGCCTTGATCACTTTGACGAAGGGGTGACATACCTCGGATTATTCATTGTATGGCTACCATGGCAAGTAGAGCACACATAGTTGAGGCGGTGGCATACCCCCATCACGTTGTTAAAGGGTTGACATGCCTCAAGCACATTACCAAGGGGGTGATATGCCTTGAATTCTAAGTAGTAGTTCACTTGGTCTACGTCGATTAAGGTCTCTCCCACACATGTATCATGTACTATGTAAGTTGAATGTCTTACAAGTATATTTTACTATAAGCATTGATCATGCGTGTCATGTCGAGATTTTATATATTCATTGCTTATGATTATGCATTTTGACTATAGAGGCTTATGTCTTGTTGCATTGCATCCCGCATACTTAGTACATTCAAACTTACTAACATATACTCTATGCCTATATGATATTACCATGTAAGGACCAGGGCACCTTTTGATCATCCTCCACGTGGCTAGTTGATACTTCATAGATAAGCTTTGTTGAGTCCTCAAGTCCGAGGATACTATCTACGTTATTCTTGCTATTTTAAGACTTCTTTATGTTAAACGCTTGTTATTATGAAGATGAGCTAGGAGAGTGTCTTGGCCTCCACTTCTTTCAATGTTAGAGGTTTTGTTGGATATTATGATATATTTATTCCATGAGCTTGACTCTTTGTGCTTTTATGAATATTAAGATTTCCTTTAGTCCCACTTTTTTTTATTATATCTCTTGTTGATTATTTACTTTGCTTTGTGACCAAAGATATGTAATTGATATGCTATGAGGCTTTCCTAGGTCCCTTCAGGTTTCCATTCACTGTGTCACATCTAGGCCTAGGCTTGGGTCATCACAAATATGGTATAAGAGCACTAAGTTATTAATGGTCCTTGAAATCCAACACACCACGTCGATTAGAGTCTTATTCATGGTTGTGAAGCACGCCACAACTATGAATGGGAGGCTGTGAGGCATTTTACAAAATTTTTCATTTCTTTATGGTTTGTATCATGCTTTAAATATAATTGAAAGGCTTTTCCCCTAATGAATGCTCTTTGCTATTCCAGATCATGTCGATTCTAAGAGAGAGACCAAGGAGAGCGCATACACCCGAGGAGCAACTGACACCTATTGCTCCTTAAGCTCCTCAAGGTGGAGGGGTAGTCCAAGATAAGTTCAGAGATGCTATTGCAATGTTGTCTCATGCTATGACCAACCAAATTAACCAAGGGATCCAAGCACCTCATGCTCCGACTCAGCTTTTAGGTGATGGATTTCACAAGAATGAACCCACCAGAGTACCATGGGTCAAGATGGATGAGGATCCCCAAGAGTTTATAGATGAGGTGTACAAGGCTTATCCATTATGAGGGTCAATTTGGAGGAGAAGACAGAGTTGGTGGCCTACCAACTCAAAAGGGTGGCTCAAATTTGGCTTACACAATGGAAGTTCGAGAAGGGGAATGATAATGCTACCATTGGAAAGAGTTCAAAGCCGAATCCTTAATCTGTTCTTTCCTATAGCGCTAAGGGAGGCTAAGATGATGGAGTTTATGAACCATGAGCAAGGTGCCATGAGTGTAAGGGGGTATATCCTCAAGTTTAATAAGCTATCAATCAAGTTATGCTCTATAATTAGTTACCGAACCTATATAGAGGATGAACAAATTTGTGTCAGGGATGTTCGACTTGGTCAATGCGGAGTGTCGTACCATTATGTTAGTGGGTGATATGGATTTGTCCTATCTTATTACATATATGCTGAGCAAGTAAAAGGGAAGAATTTAGAAAAAAAAAAAGAAGCGGTGAGTCCAAGAGGGCTCATTTTGAATGTGGTTACCAAAGTCCAAGGGTGGTCGGTTTCCTGAAGGCCACAAGTTCCAAGGCCAAAGGTCTTCCAATGCAACTAATAAGAGATTTGCTACTGATAATCCTAGATTCTAAGGTAGTACTGGAGGAGTGGCTAATCCTAAATGCCAAAGATGTGGTAGAAACTATAATGGCCTATGTTTGAGAAACTCTAATGCTTGTTGTGGTTGTGGTGAAGTGGGTCATAAGGTTATTGATTGTCCTCATGCTCAAAAAAAAAGTTAGAGATAGTCTTCCACAAGGCCAACGTACTAATGCAGGTCCAAGGACAAAGAGAGGCCAACAAAGGGGTGCTCCAAGGAAAAATAGATTCTATACTCTTCAAGGAAGACAAAGGGTGGATGAGGTGCCCGATGTCATCACCAGTATGTTACAAGTTTTTTACTTTGATGTATATGTATTGATAGATCTGGGTACCACTCTTTCTTTTATTACTCCTTTTGTTTCCAAAAAGCTTTAGGTTACTCCTGAATTGTTCTGTGAACCTTATGAAGTGTCAACCCCTGTTGGTAAGTCCATTATTATTAGAAGAGTCTATAGAAATTGTTTCATGTTCATACTGCATAAAGTCTTGCTTTGTTATTTTATTGAAATAGATATGGTGGATTTTGATGTCATTCTTGGGATGGATTAGCTACATGCATATTATGTTTCTATTGATTGTAGAACCCATAAGGTTAAATTCGAATTCACTAACAAGCCCGTCCTTGAGTGGGAAAGTCATGATATGGTGGTTAAGGGTAGATTCATTTCTTATCTTAAAGCCCAAAGATTGATCTCTAAGAGTTGTCTCTATCATATTTTGAGGGTTAGGGATGTTGAGTCCCAAAGTCCTTCCTATTAAGTTGGTTCTGGTGGTTAATGAGTTTCTTGATGTCTTTCCCGATGAGCTTCCCGGTGTTCCTTCCAAAAGAGAAATAGACTTTGGTATAGACCTCCTTCCCGATACTCAACCCATTTCTATCCCCCTTACCACATGGCCCCGATGAAATTGAAGGAGTTAAAGAAGCAATTGAGGGATTTGTTGGAAAAGGGTTTCATAAGACCTAGAAAGTTACCTTAGGGTGCACCAGTGTTGTTTGTGATGAAAAAGGATGGTTCTCATAGAATGTGCATTGATTACCGGAAACTTAGCAGGGTTACCATAAAAAACAAATACCCTCTACCAAGGAATGATAACGTTTTTGATAAACTTTAAGGGGCTAGTCACTTTTCTAAGATTTATCTTCGGTCAGGGTATCAACAAGTGAAAGTGAGGGAGTGTAATATTCCCAAGACAGCTTTCCAAACTAGGTATGGGCACTTTGAATTTGGGGTTATGTCCTTTAGGTTGACTAATACACCGGCTATATTTATGGATCCCATGAATAGGGTCTTTAAACCCTACCTTGACATGTTTGTGGTGGTCTTTATTTAGTGATATCTCGATTTATTTCCATAGTAAGGGGCAGCATGTGAATCACTTGAGGGTGCTATTGCAAATGTTGAGGGAGAAGACGTTGTATGCAAAATATGAAAAATGTGAGTTTTTATTGAAAGAGGTTGGTTTTCTAGGGCATATGGTGTTGGATGATGGCATTAAGGTGGATCCTAAGAAGACGGAGGTAATTAGGAACTAGCCTAGACCCTTGACTCCATCGGATATTATGAGCTTCTTAGGTTTGGAGCTTTTCTTTTATTGCTTCTTCTATGACTAAGTTTACCCAAAAGAAGGCAAAATTCGTGTAGACCAAAGAATATGAGAAGAGTTTTCAAACTTTGAAAGATAAGCTTGTCTCCGCTCATATCTTGGCTCAATTGGAAGGGTTGGAAGGGTTCGTGGTGTATTGTGATGCCTCAAGAATTGGTTTGGGGAGTGTTTTGATGCAAAATGGTAAGGTGATAACATATGCCTCTAGGCAACTTAAGGTTCATGAGAAGAATTATCCCACCCATGATCTTGAATTGGAGCCTATGATATTTTCTTTGAAATTTTGGCCTCACTACTTATATGGGGTTCATGTTGATGTGTTTACCAACGACAACAGTCTCCAATATGTGTTCACCCAAAAAGATCTTAACTTGAGACAAAGAAAGTGGTTAGAGCTCTTTAAAGATTATGATATGAGTGTGCATTATCACCCAGCAAAGCTCATGTTGTGGCTGATGCTCTAAGTAAATTCTCCATGGGTAGTCTATCTCATATTGATGATGGTAGCTAGGAAGTGGCTAGAGAAGTTCACCGGTTGGATAGGTTAGGGGTTAGGTTTGATGAAGTCTAAAATGGTGGTTAGTGGTGGCTGGTAGTTCAAAGTCTTCCTTGATTGAGGAGGTAAAGTCAAAACAAGATCTTACCCAGCATTGTTAGAATTGAAGGCCTTGGTGACAGATGGTAAAGTAGAGGTTTTCTCCCAAGGGGGAGATGGTGTCCTTAGGTACTAAGGTAGGTTATGTGTGCCTAATATTGATGACTTAAGGGCATTGATATTGAAGGAGGCCCATAATTCATCCTATTCCATTCACCTCGATTTTACAAAGATGTACAGAGACTTGATGGAGGTGAATTAGTAGTGTGGTATAAAGATATTGCGAAGTTCATATCTGGGGGTCACAATTGCCAATAAACCAAAGATGAACATCAAAGGTCAGGTGACCTAGCCTAAGACATAAAAATTCCTACTTGGAAGTGGGAAGAGATCAACATGGATTTTGTGGTTGGGTTGCCTAAGACTAGGAAACATTTTGACTCTATTTGGGTTGTTGTGGATAGAATGACAAAGTTGGCTCACTTCCTCCATGTCAAAACCACTTATGGTGCCGAAGATTATGCCAAGTTGGATATACATGAGTTAGTTAGGTTGCATGGGGTGTCTTTGTCTTTCATTTCAGATTATGGTGCTCAATTTACTTCTCACTTTTGGAGGTCATTTCAAAGATGGCTTGGTACCAAGGTTAAGCTTAGCATGGTTTTTCATCCTCAAATAGATGGTCAAGCCGAAAGGATATCCAAACTCCTGAGTATATGCTTAGACTATGTGTTTTGGAGTTTAAGGGTAGTTGGGATGAACATCTTCCACACATTGAGTTTTCTTACAATAATAGCTACCACTCAATCATTGATATGCCTCCCTTGGAAGCTTTATATGGTAGGCATTATAGATCCCTAGTTGGTGGTTTGAAGTAGGGGAGATGGCTTTGTTAGGTCAGAATTTGGTTATAGAAGTCTTGGAGAAGGTGAAGTTGATAAGGGAGAGATTGAAAACAGCCCAAAGTAGATAAAAGTCCTACTCCAATGTTAGAAGAAGATAGCTTGAGTTTAAGGTTGGTGATTGGGTTTACTTGAAAGTCTCATCTATGAAGGGTGTGGTCTGATTTGGCAAGAAGGGGAAATTGAGAGCAAGATTTGTTGGTCCTTATAGAGTTTTGGAGAGAGTGGGTAAAGTTGTATATGAGTTGGAGTTGCCTATGGATATGAATATGGTTCATTTGGTCTTTCATGTGTCAATGTTGAGGAAGTGTATGGGTGAGCCAAGTGCCATAATGCCCTTGGATGTTATGGGTGTTATAGAAGATAATTTGACCTATGAGGAGGTCATGGTGAAAATTTTGGATGGATAAGTGAAGAGGTTAAGAAACAAGTATATAGCTTCTGTCAAGGTCCTTTGGAGAAATCAACAAGTTGAAAGTGTCACATGGCAAGCCGAGGCGAACATGAGAAAGTGATACCTATATTTCTTCCACTCTACTCAAGTCGAAGGTACTAATTTAAGTCCCCTACATGATTTCAAGTCTTAAGTTTCAACGCCCATGTCATTTTGCATGGATTCATGTTTATGGTAACAAGTTTATGGTGATTCTTGATATTTATGTTGAGATTTTTGAAATGATGTTTAAATGCATTTGTTGCATTCATATCGAGTTGAAAACTTCATTATTACTTCTTTTATGCATGTTTATTAATATTCAGGGATGAATGTTTCCAAGGGGAAGATATTGAAATGCCCCAATATGTGCTTCAGCAATGCCCATAATCATCATTTCCATATATCTAAAAACTTGTACGTGATATCAAAAATTTGACTTCATATTCATGATCAGAGGAAAAATTGAGTAGGAAATGATCAAAACTTGGATTTTCGAGGATCTATAATGAAAAGTAAATTTTGCTAATTTCCTAATTCCAGAGGGCATCCGTGCCCTGGCCGCAACGCGCCAGGGGCACGCATAAGTGTTATTTGTTCAGTACAAAAATTTCTTTAGTTTTTGTTATGCACCCAAAGGGAATTGTGGTCATAGCCCCATACCCACTAAAACGTGAAATCGCTCCTACTTAGCTATGTTTCAACGCAATATCACTTAAAGCCCTCACAAAAACCTCTCTAATACTTAACAAAATACCAAATTCGAGGATTTCAAGCTTAACTTTAGAACTCAAGGATTCACTTCAATCTTATCTCAAGAAAATCCAAGTTTGAGGTATATGGGTTTCATCCATTGGGTCCTTTCACTCATGGAGCCCAATCTTCCTTTTCATAAAAATAGCATGTTTTCAAGTTGTATTACCTATGGATTATGAATTATGAGCAAGAATTAAGTTGTGGTTTTATAAAATATTGATTGATTATGCATGGCTATCTATTTCAAGCTTATACTAAGATTTGATTATATCTATTGGAACTATGCATGTTTTGAGCTATGAAACTATTATCTATTATGAGTTTTGATGATGGATTTCAAGGTACCCTACATGAGGGTTTTACTATATGTTGGTGGTCGATTTGCATTATGTTTTCTCATCTTATTTCACTTTCAAATTGCATGATTTTGAACTAGTATCATGAACCCACCAAGTGTTTGATAAAATATCAAGTCAAGAATTCTCAAGTTATTGTTAATCTGTTACATGAATTACAAGTCAAGTAACTTTTATGATGATTAAGGGCTTCCATGTATGTGTTGAATTCATGAAAAGTATCTATGATGTTTCAAGTATCAATTTAAGCCTTATTTCAAGATTTTTGACTCTTATGAGCCGTTCATGTCAAAGCAAGGGATCATGTATGATTTCTATCTATTCTCATATTCGAGTTAGGCTCATTACTATAGATCAAGCATATTTATGAGCTACTCAAGCCATCTTATCATACTTGTTACAAGTTATTCATGTTATGACTAAAGTATGATTATTTCAAGTATTCCGTGGGAATAGACTTTGCACTGATTGAGGCTTAAGATGGGGGGTCGGCTCAAGGGATCCTTATATAAAGTCTTAGTCCCTAAGCTATATACCACCATAGGTTATACAAGATCTCTTTTATGGCTTTCTAGTGGATCTATCTAGTTATACCACATCTTATTGAGGGGGTGACATCCCTCAATTACCTTGACGAGGGGGTGACATTCCTCGGATTATTCATTATATTGCTACCATGGCAAGTAGACCACACCCTACCGAGGGGTGACATACCTTGATCACCTTGTTAAGGGGGTGACATGCCTCAATGACCTTACCAAGGGGGTGACATGCCTTAGATTCCAAGTAGTAGCTCATTTGGTCAATGCCGATTAAGGTCTCTTCCCACATATGTATCATGTACTATAAAAGTTGAATGTTTTACAAATATGTTTTACTACAAGCATTGATTAAGCATGTTATGTTGAGTTTTATATATCCATTGCCTATGATTATGCATTTTGACTATATCGGCTTATGTCTTGTTGCATTGCATCCTGCATACTTAGTACATTCAAACGTACTAACATATACTCTATGCCTATATGATATTACCATATAGGGACCGGGGCACCTTTTGATCATCCTCCACGTGGCTAGTTGATACTTCACAGATAAGCTTTGGTGAGTCCTCAAGTCTGAGGATACTATCTACATTATTCTTCCTAGTTTAAGACTTCTTTATGTTGAACACTTGTTATTATGAGGATGAGCCAGGAGAGTGTCTTGGCCTCCACTTCTTTCAACGTTAAAGGTTTTGTTGGATATTATGATGTATTTATTCCATGAGCTTGACTCTTTGTGCTTTTATGAATACCAAGATTTCCCTTAGTCTCGCTTCCCTTTTTATTATATCTCTTGTTGATTGTTTTTTTTCTTCAGTGACCAAGGATGTTTGATTCATATCCTAAGAGGCTTGTTTGGGTCCCTTCGTATTTCTATTCGTCGTGTCACGTCTAGGTCCGAGGCTTGGGTTGTGATACTTATTTTGCTAGATTCATGTATTTTGTGCTAATGTAGAACTTGCCCTGTTACTCTAAGTTAGATTTTATATTAGATGGATTAGGAAAGGATCTTAGGCCTTTGTTCTAAAATAGTCCACTTTAGCCTAAAAATAACCATCCAAATGATGATATATCACTTGTTCCAAATATTTGAGTCTTACATGTACCAATTCTTTTATAACACCTAATTAACCTAGCATTATCTGGTGAAAAATCCTAAAGTTAGCCCTAGTCTATCCTTGATCATTGTGAACCTTGACTGAATCAAAAAGCCTATGTCGAGGGGGGCTACCAAAAGCAGTCCTGGTTAGGAGGATAGATATTGTGCACTTTAACATAGGCTAAAATCCTAAGTTGAGGGTGGCTAGTGAAAGTGTAAAAGCACAGAAATAAGGGGGTAAGTTAGGAATGAGTAGAAAAAGAAGAAACAAATCATGTACCGAGAGAAAGAAAAATAAAAGATACCTTTGATTGAGATAAAAAGCAAAATGAAGTATGAAAACAACACAAAAAGCTAAAAAAAAATGAGAGGAAAGCACCCAGAAAAGCATGAATAAGGAAAAAGGGAGAATAAGGTAAAAATAACAGAGTTCACAAGGGCAAAAGTGTAGCAAAATGCAGTTTCAAGGAGGGTCTTTAGTCACTATTTTCCTAAAATATCATACCAAATCCCCCTGACATACATTACAATCCTAGAAAGTCCTAAAGTGATCCTAGTCCAGTTAGTTGAAGCTCTGAGTCATGAGTATAGGGACAAGCCTATGGTATTAGTCATTATGCATGAATATATTTTTTTGAGAGTGAGTGTTTTTGCACAGTCCCAAGGTTAAACATGAAATCATCATTGAGTGTTAGATATGAGTCTTCTTTCTGTGAGGGCACTTGCATTACATTGTTAGCATTTTACTTGTTAGGTGATTGTTGATTGTTGGTAACCTCTTACTTGTCATAGTTCTATTGTCACATGCACCAGTTTGCATTGGGTTGCTAAATAGCTATATGATCCAATTTTGAAAAGTTGGTGTGGCCATCTGAGTTTCAATGGTATGTCATATATGTCATTAACTTGAGGTCTGTGTCTTACTGTATTGTCTATATAAATTAAGTCGTTGTATGAGGACAAGCAATAATTTTTAAGTTGAGGGTGTTAATGTGCTTTCAAAATACAACACTTTTGATGCTTAAAACTTAGGATTTTATGTGTTTTCAATGCCATATTTGTGGATTTTATGTGTTTATGTGTTTAGATTTATAGGATTACATGTTGGCCATGATTTGGGAAAACTTTGGAGAAGTTGTTGTTTTTGATGATTTACGAGATCCTCTACGAATCATAGAGCATTCTATGAGTTATAGAGGATTCCTCGTGACAAATACCAGTGAAGAATGATTTATGAAGATCAACTCAATGAGATTTGCATATGAGTCATAGAGCATTCAACGAGTCGTATAGATCGGTTTCGTGAATATTTTCAGTGAGGGACAATTTGATAAAGTTGAGGACTATGAACATGCAGTATGAGGATCAATTTATGAATCATGAAGTTGTGTCATAGAAAAGAAGTCCAGAATTTCAGGAGCTGACAACAAGACCCGAGCTACGAGCCGTAAAAGATACTATGAGTCGTAGATACCTTTCATGGAGTTTGCCGACCAATTTTTCTATTTTATTTAGGATTTAATTGTAATTACTATAAATAGTATTTTTAGGTTATTTTTCACAAGAGGACGTCATTATTCAGTAGTTTTCGATTTTGTACTTGGAGAACTCAATACTTAGGAGAGAAGATTGTGAGAAAACACTTATGGCTAAATTTGATCTTCAATCTTGTGATTCTCATCAATCTTGGATTTGCTTGATTTCTATTCAATTGTGTAAGTGTTTAATTATGTTTTTTTTAATTAATAATTTCTTCATCTACACATAGAATGAGTAGCTAAATTCATAACTAGGGTTGTGAGAATCATGAAGAATACTAGCTAAGTAAACCCGAATAATTTACAAATCTTGGATCGGATATATGCATGTACTAATCAATTCTCTTCGTTTTGCATGTTTTATAGTGATGGCCAACATTAGAACCTGCCTAATATTACTGACTGGACCAAGATAGTAATGAATAGGAAAAGAGATTGACTAAGAGGATTTGATTGATGTATTCTCATTTAATCAACCGAACTGGGCTAAGGGGATGCTTTACTGGGACTTATAGGTAATAGTTAGTATTCGCCTCTCACATTAGACCAAAGAGATTGGTGAACTTAAATTACCGTCTTGCATGTTATACACTAGATAATAATTAGATTATCCAGAGGTAGTAAGTTGGGGAATCATGTGGAGCCCAATACCCTAGTTGCTCTCTATTATTGATTGTCTCTTGTGATAGTTCATTTTATTTTCTTATTGATTATTACAAATCCTCCCCCCCTCCCCGAGTAATTGATTTGGTTAACTACTTGGATTGCTTATCGATGAATTTGTCTTGAGTCTACGTATTCCCTGTGGGTTCGATCCTAACCTTGGTTAGTTTTATATCTTGACAACGACCGCTTTATCCTTAAAAAAAGGTGTAACTTGCGTGACATCAGTGGATTAGCAAACATAATGCATGTATTGATTTGATTTATTAGTAGTACCATTTTTTGTACACTTTTTTATACTATACATAACTTATGCTTGCATTTTTTATACACTCTACGTGTATTTAGGTGTGTATTACTACTACCATGAATTTTGAAGTATTAGTAATGCAATGGGATTTAATGTGGTGGTATTCTTGTAAATAAACTTTTTTTATTCAATAAATTCTATTTTTAATGCATTAAACCAAATAATTCATAAAAAATATTTTATGTATAATTAATTCAAGTATAATTAATATATGCATTGCTAATGCGAGTATTGTTAATACAATTCATTAGTGTTGGTGAAATGAACTTTGATAACCCGTCCAACACATCCATATTTTAATACGTTGGGTAGGGGACTGTTTACATGTGTAAAAGATTATGGGTTCAAAGCCGTATTCAACCCATAGAACTATGAGTTAGTCAAATGAGTTAAATATTCAATTTTTATTCACTCAAAATTTGTTTTCTAATTATTTTATAAAAAATATTTGGTTGTCTTAAATATTTTGAATACTATTTTTTAAAAAAAATAAACTTATTTTCTTCAAATTTTTTTAAAGAAAATTACTCTAAAAAGCAAGGAGATTATTTTTCAACACTGTCCTTTAACTTCATATTACAATTTTTTTTCCTTTCCCCACCCCTACTCCAACACCCCATTCCCAAAGAAAATTAATATTTTTTTAAAAAAAATTCAAAATTTAATAATATACCCTTACCCCACCCCCTACACCCTAACAACCCTTCCTCTG
>JAOTQJ010095147.1:0-11828 GCA_025642045.1 Solanum sejunctum
GTATAAAATAGTTAAAACAAAAAATAAGACTCGACAATTAATTTGACACCGTGGAGGGTAAAAATTGGGTGTCAACATACTCATTTTAAAAATATTTTATAAAATTATTAGTTGAATTAAATGTATTTTTTGTATTTGACTTTTTTATTTGTTGATGGTCAAATTTGGGGATCAAAGTTAGATTTGACCATTATTATTATTTGTCATTTTTGAGTAAATAAATTATTTAAGTAATGTATAAATAAAACGATATATTTTTTGTGGAGTATAAGACTCAAAGCAAGAGGACTTCAATAATTGTATGCAATATTTATAGTTTATTTTATTTTTATTTTTTGACTATTTATTGTGCTAACTGAATTTATTATTTAATTTTTGTTTTTAAGAAAAACTATAAATTAACTTTTTTTTCATTTATTGTAGTCAAATTAGGATTGAAATTAGATTTGATCACCATAAAATTATTTGTCATTTCCGTGCTAATAAACTATTTACTAATGTATGAATAAAAAAATATGTTTTCAAATATATGCATTTAAAAATATTTTATAAAAGCATTAGTTGGATTAAATGTATTTTTGATATTTGGCTTTTTTTTATTTGTTGATGGTCAAATTTTGGGATCAAAATTAAATTTGATCAATATTTGTTGTTTCTGAGCAAATAAATAACTTACTTAATGTATGAATAAAAAGATATATTTTTGATGAAATACAAGACTCAAAGCAAGGGGCCTTCAATATTTTGTATGCAATATTTATAGTTATTTTATATATATTTTTTTAAAAAAATTGACTATTTGTTTTGCTAAATATTTTTTTATGTGTTTTTTATTAAAAAAATTGTAAATTAACTCTTTTTTTTCATTTATTATAGTCAAATTAGGATAGAAATTAGATATGATCACCATAAAATTGTTTGTCATTTTTGAGCTAATAAACTATTTACTTAATATATGAATAAAAAGATATTTTTTTTGAAATATATGCATTTTAAAAATATTTTATAAAAGTATTAGTTGGATTAAATGTATTTTTTGTATTTGACTTTTTTTATTTATTGACGATCAAATTTTGGGATCGAAATTTGATTTGATCATTATTATTGGTTGTCGTTTCTAAGCAAATAAATTATTTGCTTAATGTATGAATAAAATGATATATTTTTGGTGAAATATAAGACTCAAAGCAAGGGACCTTCAATATTTTGTATGCAATATTTATAGTTATTTTATATTTTTTTATTTTTGTCTATTTATTGTGCTAAATGTATTTTTTATTTGATTTTTATTTTTAAGAAAATTGTAACTTAACTTTTTTTTCCATTTATTATAGTTAAAATTAGGATTGAAATTAGATTTGATCACCATAAAATTGTTTATCGCTTCTGAACTAATAAACTATTTACTTAATGTTTGAATAAAAAAAATATTATTGTTGTTGTAAGGGGATCTTGAATATTTTTCAGATGAAATATTTATAGTCATTTTAGTTTATTTTAATTACTAGTTTAACATATGTGTTTTGCACGCGTGTATCGTAAATTATTATTGTTGTTGTTGTTATTTTGCTATTGTTTGTGTTGAATGTATAATTTTATTAGATTATTTCTTCAAAAAAAATTGAAATTTTATTTTTTTCCCATTTATTAGTCGTCAAATTTGGAGATCAAAATTAGATTTGATCCTTATTATTGTTTGTCATTTTTAAGTTAATAAATTATTTACTTAATTTATGAATAAATATTTTTCTAATGTACTCAATTTAAAAATATTTTATAAAAGTATGAGTTGGATTAGATGTATTTTTTGTATTTGACTTTTTTCTTATTTGTTAGTAGTCAATTTTGGCATCCAAATTAGATTTGATCATATTATTTTTTTTTATTTTTGAGTAAATAAATTATTTACTTAGTGCACGAACATAATGATATATTTTTTGAATGTACTTACTTTAAAAGTATTTTATAAAAATACTGATTGTATCATGTGTATTTTTTGTATTAATTTTTTTTCTTTGAAAAAGACTTACTTTTTTCATCTGTTAGTAATAGTCAAATTTTGGGATCGAAATTAAATTTTATCAATATTATTATTTGTTGTTTCTGAGTTAATAAACTATTTAGTTAATGTATGAATAAAAATGATATATTTTCTTAAATGTATTCAATTTAAAAGTATTTGATAAAACAAAATAAGAATGATATATTTTGGGTAAAATATAAGACTTAAAGGAAGGGGTTCTTGAATATTTACATATGCAATATTTATAATCATTTTTTTTAATTACTAGTTTAGTATATGTGCTTTGCACGTATCTATCATAAATTATTATTATTATTATTATTATTATTATTATTATTATTATTATTATTATTATTATTATCATCATCATCATCACCATCATCATCATCATCATTATTTGCTATTAGTTGCATTGAATGTATTTTTTGTATTAGATTTTTCTTTTAAATAAAATTGCAACTTATTTTTTTCACTTATTAGTAGTCAAATTTTGTCACCCGCGGAAGGGTACCTTAGGCGTAACTGGCGCTCAGAGACTATTGTTAGCCCCAAAGCGAACTACCTAGTCCCATCACACTAGTCCATCAACAATTTAGCAGAAGAAAATCAAGAGAAATCTAACTATCGGTGGACTATAGACTATCAACTATGTCTATCATAAAGAAAATGAATAATGTAATAGTCTCAATTTAAATAAAAAAAAAACAGAGAAAATGACTCCAACATCAACTATCAGTTGTCTATTTCTGTGAAGCGTCCATAACTAGTGTCTACAAAGGTACCATAATAGGTCATGACTACTACAATTAAGATAAATGACATCAAAATAGAGAATAGATATGTCCTCCGAAAGTACGGGAGGACTCATCAAGTCTGGAAATCACGAATCTCTGAACCTCAACGATTAGGTTGCTGAACTAGGTCTACAGAATGTACATCATAAAACGATGTAGCGCGAAAAGGGCGTTAGTACGTGGAATATACTATATGTAAAAATGGGCTAAAGTAAACAGTAAGGGCTATACAATATATAATGACATCAGTTCATCGATCACTCAACATCAACTCAGAGTAAGAAACATGACTCTGTTACATCACCATCCATCAAGGCATCACACTATCACATCAATCTAAGAGTACTATCACATGAAACCTATCTGAGAGTTTGTATACCGACTTCACCACCTATGAGCCAGTGATGATACAACGAAGAGATATCATTTCCACATCTGCCCAGTACCTTATCGGGGTAAAGAATGAGTGTGTCGGGGATCCTAAAGAAGTTTGTTAAGTCCTCTGCAGGACAAAGAAAACTTTCGCTTTCACAATCCAATCCTCTCCTATGCTAGCCACGTAGTTAATGAGTACGAGCGAGACTCGCTCTTGCCCATTTCAGTGCTAATAATCCTCCCAAGACTCGATATGCTCATAAGTCTATCAACATCAGGCTGGTTATACAAACAATGCCCCTCCCCTCTCAGACAGGAACCTTATCTCATTTGGCATTCTATCAACTCAAGGAATAGGTCCTTCCTCTCAAAGCTAAGGTGCAATCTCATTTAGACTCTAAGAACACTAATTCCAACAACTTTAGGCATCAACACACTCATCTCAAGACCAAGACGACAATAATCAATACAGTCAGACAATTAAGGCTCTAAACATTATCCCTAAGTTTATTCTTGGAGTCTTTAATAAGGAAAACCTGTAAATTAGGTAAAAAAAATCACACAATAATACATGTAAATAGTAAATATAAGTATGTTGATCATTAATTTTAAGAGAATAAGTAAAAATTTAAAGACAATTTTCAAGATTACATTCCAGAAGTTACCACAGGACCCATAACATTCTACTATTAGCCTAACTTAATCATGGGGGCATATGGGAGAATAATTTCATGCTCTGGGTAGCTTTTACATATCTAGGATGACGATTTTCCAACTTTACTTCAAGAATTTGGACCTGGACTTTGGAACCCTCCCATTTCTCTTTTCTCCTTCTCTCGGTGTCTCTCGTTTAGACTTAGAAAAAATAGATTTTGTGAAACTCTTTCCTATGAATTTAGGCTTAGAAATACGTTTTGGGGTGTTAAAATATGTTGAGAATATCCAAAATACCCTTTCCAAATTTAAAAGAGAAATTTTTTTAAAATGGTACACTGGTCCGCGATGCGCTAGAGGTGCGGACTAATGTATTTTTGCGAATTTCTAAAAAATATAATTTCTCATCAAAAATTAAAAAAAAACTTTAAGTGTGTCTCCACAACCCCTCTGCGTCGCGCCAAAGGCGCGGACCGACACTGTTTTGGAAAAAAATAGTGAAATTTATTTTTTGCTCTGATTGCTCTTAAATTGGCCGAGATCATTTTCTTCCTCAATTTTCTGCGCTGATCACAAAGCCGGTCTCGAATTTCATATCGGATCTTTGGAAGAAGTGTCGTGCACATGATTACATTTTAGGGGCATTCTGGTAATGTTATGGGGTGTTACATCATCTCCTCCTTGGGATCATTCGTGCTCGAATGATGAGTACAGGCAGAATAAAACATGAGTAGACTCAAAACTCCTCTCATTCCTCAATCGGGAACTCTCGAACTCTCGACTATCCGTCACCTATTTATCTCTGTCTTAGACTCAGGAATTAGAATCAGATTAATACGTCAACTCACTGAAAAGAATTTCAACAGTGTTAAGGATAGGGACATACCTTCAGCATCATTATCATTCGGCAAATAGGTGGAGGTATTTGAGTTTCATCGCCTCCTCAGCTTCCCACGTAACTTCTTCAACAAATTGATTCCTCCATAGAATCTTGACGTAGTCTATCTCTTTGTTTCTCAGCTTAAAAACTTATTGATTAAGGATCTGGACTGGAACTTCTTCGTAAGATAGACTATCCTTCACTTTTGTACTCTCAATATGAATTGCCAAGGTAGGATCTCCCAAACACTTCTTTAGAATTGACACATGAAACACCAGATAGACTCCATCTAACTCGAAAGACAAGTCCAATTCATAAGCGACCTTCCCAATCCTTCTCATAATCTGGTATGGTCTGATATAACGTGGAATTAACTTTCCCTATTTACCAAACCTCATGACACCCTTTATGGGTGACACCTTCAAATATACCTAATCATCCACCTCAAACTTCAAGTCTCTTCTTTCTCTTCTTCTCACATTCGTGTAAGACTTTTGACGACTCTGTGCTGTCTTCAACCTTTCTCTGATGACCTTCACTTTCCCCATGGACTAGTGGACAAGATCAGGCCCGACCAATTCAACTTCACCAATCTCAAATAGCCAATCAATGATCTACATCTTCTCCAGTATAATGCCTTATAAGGGGCCATCTGAATGCTGGCATGGTAGCTATTGTTATATGCAAACTCAATTAACGGTAGATGATCATCCCAATTACCCTTGAAATCGATGACACAAGCTTTCAACATATCCTCCAAGGTCTGAATGGTGCGCTCTGTCTGCCTACCTGTTTGAGGGTGAAAAGCTGTGCTTAGATATACTTTCATACCCAATCCCTTCTGAAAAAATCTCCAAAATTGAGAGGTGAATTGTTTCTCTGTCCGAGATGATAGACAAGGGAACTCCATGTAACCTCATAATCTCACGAATGTACAGTCCGGCATACTCCTCAGACATATTAGTTGTCTTGACTGCCAAGAAGTGGGTTGACTTAGTCATCCTATCAACAATCACCTATATCGAATCATGCTACTTTGGGTCCTCGTAAGCCAATGATGAAATTATGTTGATCGTCTCCCACTTTCATTCTAGAATTTTAAAATTCTGAGCTAACCCATATGGTCTTTGATATTCAACCTTGTCCTGTTGACAATTTGGAAACTTAGAGACAAATTCAGTAATGTCCCTGTTTATTTTATTCCACCAATAGACTCCTCTCAAGTTATGGTACATCTTAGTGGAATCGAGATGGATGGAATATCTGGAGCTATGAGCTTCGGCCATGATTCTCTCTATTAATATCAGGTACACACTATCTTTCTTGATACCGCAATACCTCATCTCCCCCTTTGAAGAAAACCATCATCTTCTGCTTGTGAACCCCCTCTTTCAATTGGAACAGGACAGGATCTTAGTCTTGCTTTTCCTTCATTTCTGACACTAAGGATGAAGTAGACCCATTCTGCACATTAACCCCGCCTTTGTTGTTCTCCTCAAGATGCACTCCCAGTCAAGCCAATCTATGTGCTTCTTTAGCTAACTCTTTTTTTCCTTTCTCCACATGGGAAGTGCTACCCTTAGACATTCTGCTAAGAGCATCGACAACAATGTTAGCCTTACCTGGGTGGTAGAGAATGCTCATGTCATAATCCTTGAGCAACTTCAACCACCTCCTTTGTCACAGGTTGAGCTCTTACTAGCTGAACATATATTGCAAGCTCTTGTGGTCAGTGAACATGTCCACATGCACTCCATATAAATAGTGATGCAAGATCTTAAGTGCAAATACTATCGCAGCCAACTCGAGATCATGAGTTGGATAATTCTTCTCATGGACCTTAAGTTGCTTGGAAGCATAAGCTATCACCTTCCCTCTCTGCATAAACACACAACACAATCCAACTCTGGATGCATCACAGTATATCATGAAGTCTATCGTCCCGTCGGATAAGGTCAAAACTGAGGTTGTAGTCAATCTAGTCTTTAACTCTTGGAAACTTCTTTCATATTCCTCAGATACTGAAACTTGGCCTGCTTTTGTGTTAGCTTGGTCAATGGTGCTGACAGAGAAGAGAAGCCTTCAACAAATAGGCAATAGTAGCTTGCTAAACCTAAGAAGCTTCTTATTTACATCGGAGAAGTTGGTCTTAGCCAGCTCTTAACCAATTTAAATTTTTTGAGTATAAACCCAAATACCATCTCTCGAAACAACATGGCCTAGGAAGACCACAGACTTAAGCCAACACTCAAACTTTGAGAATTTCGCATACAACTCATGATCTTTGAGCATTTGCAAAACCACTCTAAGGTAATTAACGTGCTTCTCTTCATCCTTCGAATATACCAGAATATTATCAATAAACATGATCATGAATTATCAAGATATGATCCGAATACCCTGTTCATCAAATCCATAAAAGTTGTAGGTTTTGTCAACCCAAAGGACATGACCAAGAACTCAAAATGGCCATACCGTGTCCTAAAAGTTGTCTTGAGAATATCACTTTTCCTCACCTTCAACTGATGGCATCCCGATCTGAGGTCTATCTTGGAGAAATAAGTAGCATCCTGAAGTTGGTCAAATAGATCATTTATCCTGGGAAGAGGATACTTATTCTTTATGGTGACCTTGTTCAATTATCGATAGTCTATGCACATCCTGAGAGACCCATCTTTCTTCTTATGCATGAATAGGACAGGGCACTCCAAGGTGAGACACTAGGCCTTATGAAACCTTTCTCTAGTAAGTCTTTCAACTGTTCTATCAATTCTTTTAACATTGTGGGGACCATTCTATAAGGTGGAATTGAAATGGATTGGGTCTCGGGAAGAACATCAATCCTAAAGTCAATTTTTCTATCAGAGGGACTCCAAGTAAATCATCGGGAAACACCTTAGGAAACTCATTCACAATCGGGACTGACTCAAAAGTAGACAATTTAACTTTATCAGACTTAACTCACACAAGGTGATAAATACAACCCTTAGAGATCAACTTTTTTGGCTCTAAGATAAGAGATAAACTTATCCTTAGGTGCAACAGAGCTCCCTTTCTACTCTAGAACAGGCTTATTAGGAAATTAGAACTTAACAATTTGGGTTCTACAGTCAATAGAAGCATAACAGGTATGAAGCCAATCCATGCCAAGTATCATATCAAAATCAACCATCTCCAATTCTACCAAGTCAGCTAAGGTGTCTCTATAATAAATAGATACTACACAATCTCTGTACACCCTTTCAGTTAATATAGACTCGCAAGTAGGAGTGGAAATAGCAAAATATTCAAGCAAATACTCTGGAGGAATCCCAAACTATTACTAGCCACATAAGGGGTCAGAAAAGACAAAATGGCACCCGGATTAAACAATGCATAACAATCAAAGGTAAAGATGAACATCTGGTGTAGCCTTTTGATCTTGTCAATTACCCATCATATAAAGGTAGTTTGTCCCACCTTCTGTGCCGTAGTAGTACCCCTTTGTTGATTGCCAGTTGGGGGTGCTGCGGAGGATTGTGGTCTGTTGCTCCCTTCATCTCGCCTCCTCTTTGAACACTCATAATTAAAGTGACCAGTCTGTTTATATGAGTAGCATACATCTCTCCCCATGCGACACTCAGCGGGATGAAGCTTACTACACTTGTCACAAGGTGGATTTTTCCTCGCACCTTGGGTTACACTAGCCTGAGATTGTGCTCCCTGAGCCCTGTAGTTCTGGTAACCATGAGATTTCTCATATCGATTTGGTTGAATGGGCACACTTGCTACAGAAGGTGTATGATGTGACGATCTCTTCTGAAAGTAGGACTTGTCGCCCTTATTCTGTATCTGCTAGCTAGGCTCATGTCCTGCTAACTTTTCCTTTCTATTCATCTCCTCCTCTCTATATTTTTTCTTTTCCTCCTCTGTCTACTGGGCATACACCATGATTATGGAGATGTCCATGTCGGGGATCAACAAAGCCGCCTTACACTCTTTCTACATATGTCTGCCCAGGCCAGACACAAACTTCCTTATCCTTGCCCTCATGTCTTGCAATATCTTCAGAGCATACCTGGATAGCTTAATAAACTTAAGGTTGTACTCCTTAACAATCATCCCTCCTTGCTTCAGGTTCACAAACTCTACCACCTTCGGCTCCCTCAACTCTTGAGGAAAGAGGTGGTCAAAGAAGGCAGTCTTAAACTTCTCTCATGCTGTAGGCGCTGCATTCTCATCCTTATTCTCCTCCCACTGATTGTACCAAATATTAGCAATGTCCTTCAATTGGTAGGAAGTAAGCTCCACTCACTCAATCTTATCAGCAAGCATCACTTTCAAGACCTTGTAGATTTCATCAATGAAGTTTTGGGGTCCTTCTCAACATTAGACCCAATATACATTAGTGGGTTCATCCTCAAGAAGTCTCTAATTCTCGTGGCAGCTGAGGGCTCCTGTGAGCTAGAGCTTGGAGTTTGAGAACCTCGGCTATTACCCTGGGAGGCCACCAACTAAGTCAGCATGGTGATGGCTTCCCTAAACTATGCCTTTGTGCTAGGAGTTGGCTGGGGGTGAGCAAGGGGCGCTTGTGGGACCTCGGCAATCCTAACAGGGCATCCCCGTCTCCTAGCCTCTGGCTGGACCGGGACCTCAGGTTGGGTGTTCTCAGCAGTTGGGGCTGCAACATCTCTCTGAGCGACTGTTTTCTTTGGCGACATTTTCTATAAATATATGACGCACAAGTTAAAATGAGATCTCCATAAAGTTAAACTCTATCGCATGAATCTAGATCATAGAAGAAGGGTAACACTTCCTGATGTCCTATAGCCTCCTGCTTATGAAGTGTGGTGCACAAAACACCTATAAACAAAACTTTACTAGACACAACTTTATAGACTCCTTAGGTCACTCGAACTTTGTGCTTTAATACCAAGTTTATCATACCTCGATAGGGTACCCTAGGCGTAACTGACACTCGGAGACTATTGCAAGCCCCTAAGCAAATCACCTAGTCCCATCGCACTAGTCCAATCAATAATTTAGTGAAAGAAAATCAAACAAAATCTAACTATCAGTGGGCTATAGGCTATCAACTCTGTCTATCATAAAGAATACAAATAATATAATCGTCTATATTTAAATAAAAAATAGAGAAAATGACTCCAACATCAACTATCAGTTGTCTATGTCTATGAAACCTCTATACCTAGTGTCTATGAAGGTACCATGATAGGCCATGGGTACTACAATCAAGATAAATGATATCAAAATAGATAATGGAGCATAGATATATCCTCCGAAAGCAGGGAAAAACTCACCAAGCCTAAAAATCATGAATTTCTGAACCTCAACAATTAGGCTACTGAAGTCCTTTGTCTACAGAATCTGCATCATAAAAGGATTCAACACCAAAGGAGCGTTAGTACGTGGAATATACTATATGTAAGACGGGCTAAAGTAAATAGTAAGGGTTATACACTATACAATGACATCAGCTCATCAATCACTTAACATCAACTTAGAGTAAGGGACATGACTCTATCATATCACTATCTATCAAGACATCACACTATCACATCAATCTTAGAGTACTATCAACATGAAACCTATCTGGGAGTTTTTATACCGAGAATCACCACCTATGAACCAGTGATGATACAACGAAGAGATGTTGTTGCCACATCCGCCCAGTACCTTGCTGGGGTAAAGGACGAGTCTATAGGGAATTCCAAAGAAGTCTGTCAAATCCTCTATAGGACAAAGGAAACATCCACTTTCACTGTCCAATTTTCTCCTACGCTGGCCACATAGTTAATGAGTATGAGTGAAACTCACTGTTACACATTTGGGTGCTAATACTCCTCCCAAAACTCTATATGCTCATAAGTCTATCAACATCAGGCTGTTATACAAATAACCCCCTCTCCCCTCAGACAGGGACCTTATCTCATCTGACATTCTATCAACTTAAGGAATAGATCCTTCCTCTCAAAGCTAAGGTACAACCTCATTTAGACTCTAAGAATGCTAATTCCATCAACTTCAACCATCAACATACTCATCTCAAGACCCAGACCACAACAATCAATACAGTCAGACAATCAAGTCTCTAGACAATTACCCCTAAGTTTATTCTTGGAGTCTTTAACAAGGAAAACATGTAAATTAGGTACACAAATACACAATAATACATGTAAACAGTAAATACAAGTATGTTGATCATCAATTTTAAGAGAATAAGTAAAAATTTAAAGATAATTTTCAAGATTACATTCAAGAAGTCACCACAGGACTCATTACATTCTGCCGTTAGCCTAACTCAATCATGGGGGCATATGGGAGAACAATTTCATGCTCTGGGTAGCCTTTACAAACCTAGGATGACGAATTTTCAACTTTCCTTCAAAAATTTGGACCTGGACTTGGAACCCTCCTCTTTCTCTTTTCTCATTCTCTCAGTTTCTTTCGTTTAGATATAGAAAAAATGGGTTTTGTGAAACCCTTTCGTACGAGTCTAGGCTTAGAAGTACGTTTTGTGGTGTTAAAATATGTTGGGAATACCCAACCTTTCTCGAATTTAAAAGAGAAAATTTTAACAATAGTACATTGGCGCGTCGCGAACCAGTGTATTTTCGCAAATTTTTGAAAAATTCAATTTCCTATCAAAAATTTAAAAAAATTGTAAGTGTGCCTCCGCGCCCCTCCGCGTCGCGCCAAGGGAACGTACCGACACTATTTTGGGGAAAATTAACGAAATTTATTTTTCGCTCCTGTTGCTCTTAAATTGGGTCGAGACTATTTTTTCACTTAATTTTTCGCGTTGATTGTAAATTCGGTCTCAGATTTTCCATCGGAGCTTTGGAAGATGCATTGTGCGCACAATTACATTTTAGGGACGTTTCGATAATTTTACGAGGTGTTACGAATTTGTGGATCAGAATTATATTTGATCCTTATTATTGTTTGTTCGTTTATGAGATAATACATTGTTTACTTAATTAATGAATAAAATAATACATCTTTTTGAATGTACTCAATTCAAAAAAAAATTATAAAAGTATTAGTTGTATTAAATGTATTTTTTATATTTGACATTTTTCTTATTTGTTAGTAGACAAAT
>JAOTQJ010095158.1:0-11827 GCA_025642045.1 Solanum sejunctum
TAGTAATTCATACTTAGGCTCAAATGCCAAAATCATAGTTCATAGTTATAATACTCATACATAAGAATAGCCCATTCACATATAAAAATTGTGTAACCACTCAAAATGCTTGAAGAGCCATAATAAGTAGACATATATGTGATCACATCTTGTCATAACTAATAATTTATCAAAAATCATATCATATAACAAAATTGGGCTTAACCCTCTTCATAATAACCCATGTACATGAATGAATATGCTATGAATAATGAAAGAATGGCATGAGTAATTAGGATTAAATTAAAATCAACAATATAAGGTGAAATTGAAGTAAATATACCATTAAATCCATATTTAAATCCAACATAAGATCACCCATGCATAAATAAGTCTTAAAGAGGACATGCATACTTTTAATTCTATAAACCCAAAGTAAATCCTCATATAACAAATTTAAATCACCATAAAATCATCAAATAACCACTACCCATGCATAAATAGAATTTTTCGAAATCATAATATTCAAAACCCTGATTTAAAGAAAGCTAGAAATTCCTAAAATTGGTTGAAAATAATTTGGGTCTCATTGATTGAAAGGTAATCAAGGATTAAACCCACATACCTTCACTAAGACGAAGAAACTATCATGACCCAAGCCTAGAGCCTAGACATGACCAGCGAATGGGGAACCTAAAGAAACCCCAAACAAGACTCATAGTTTATCATTATACATCCTTGGTCGCAGAAGCAATTAAAACATACAAGAAGTAGTAAATCTGAATAAACTGGACTAAGTGACAACTCCACAACATGAACATCAAAAGTCAAAAGGAGTCAAAGCTCATAACACAGATACATAACATGTCCAATAACACCTCTACTACATAGATAAGAATGGGGGTCAAGACAAGCAACCAGGCTTGCCCTCATAATAATAACAATAAGTAATCTAAATATACAAAACATAGTCTAAACATAAGCTTGAGAGAAGGTACATATTTTCCCCAGACTTAAGGACTCACCATAAGATATCTCGAACAATTTGCCTAGCCACGAGGAGAATCAATAGGATCTTTTATTCCTATATGGTGATATCATGTAGGCATAGAGTATGTATTATTATGTTTGAGTATACTAAGTATGGAGGATGAAATGTAACAAGAGATAAGTGACATGTTCAAAATGCACAAGCATAGGCACTGAGTAACGTATAGCAATATGGCATGCATGGGAGATGCTTGTGGTAAATTATGCTTATATAGAACATAATACAAGTGTAGAGAGTGACTATTATTAGTACAATCCAAGGCATATCACCCTCTTCATAAGGTGCATGAGGTACGAACCCCTTCATGAGGTTGTTGAGCTACAAATCCCCCAATGGGTTGATGGTTACAAGCCACCAAAATGGTTGGTGGAGTACAAACCCCCCAAGATGGTTGATAGAAAGCCATACCTTACCACTCGTGGTGACTATAGTACAAACTCACCGATAGGTTGATGGGTACAAACCCTTACAAGGTTGATGATCGTCGCACCCTACCACTTATGGTGACCGGAGTACAAGCCCCTTAATAGGTTATTAAGGTATGAACCCCTTGATACAGTTATCCGGTGCACAACATCCAAGTAGGGAATGTTCATATGCCAATACTATATAGAATGATATCATTTATACATTTATCTATCTCATCTCCATCTAGTCATCATATCCACACATACATTTCATCATAATTTCATCATCATTCTATCATCATAGACATACATGAATTTCATTATCATCTCATCATTATTCTATCATTATTTCATCATTATATAGTCATTCAATTCATAAGACAAGCATTGAGCCCTCAACTCCTCAATAAGCCATAATCGGAAATTTTATCAAACCCTTATAGGGTTTGTAGTGCTGGTGTAAAACCATGCAATTTATGAGTGAAATCATGATAGTACATTCAATGTAAAACCTTTAATAGATACTTGGTAGCACCCTCAAGCAATACACATCAAAACCCTTCATCAAATCTTACAATAGATCTTAGATTGATATCCCAAAACATGGTAAAATAATCACAATTTCATGTACCTCAACATAGTGTGTGGTGATTTTCATAATAGCTAAGACCCATGAGTAAATACACTTTAAATCATACAATTTTGTGGAATATCAAGCTTGGGCATCATGGGTGAAAGGAACCCATGAAAGAAACCCACATACCTTATCTTGGTAGATGAACTTAATGATGATTGGAGATGGAGACTTGAAGCTTGGTTGAATTCCTTAAGGTTCGTAGAGGGTTTTGGCACTTGAATTTTGAGAGAAATATAAGACTAAGTGTTTAAGTGAGTATTGGAGAATATTTTGAATGAGATGAGGGTGAAAAATAACTAAGTATAGGTATTTTCTCGTGTGCGGAGGATTAGGACCAAGATCTAAAAGTCTTGGACCGAACATGAAAAATGGTATCAAATTATTACAGTGGCGCATCGCAATGATGCGCAGGCACACTATTTTGCATCAAACTTGGAAAATTGAAATTGCATTTCATTTTCTCTAAAATTAGGGTTAGACCATTCTCCCCCTAAATTTGACGCCCTAATTAAAAATATGAAGTCGAATTTTTGAAATAATGCACAATTTTTGAGATATATTGATATTATGATTCCAAACACTTCCAAGGCACATTTTCGGGGACTTTTGGGGTCATTTCAGAAACCCCAAAGAATTTTGAAGAAAGGTTGAGTTTCTTAGCTCCCAAATTGAAATCTCCAAGAGTTCTTTTGAGAGTTGTTTTGAGAGAGTTCAAAATTGTGAGCAATGAGTTTTTATGTTTAAAAATAGGTTTTAGGTCTTTAGATGACCATAGAATAGCATAAGAATTCCCAAAATACCAATAGATATAACCAATTTTACAAAAATGTCATTAATGAATTGGAGGACAAATTTATCAAAAGTCACTTGACTAGAGGATAAATGGGTCATGTGGCACTCCAACGTGAAATAACACTTAGAAATTTTTTTAAAAATTTTGATCTTGAACCAACACTTATAATTTTTTTTACGAACCACTATATGACCCATGTAGAGTCACACAATCCATATGGTGCTCTCGTCTCCCTGACCTTAGCAACATTTCATGAAAATGTTACGAGACAGTGACCACATACATAGAATATTTTCACTCTGAAAGTCCATAAAAGGACAAATGGACCATCTCATACCTCACGACCTATTTGACTAGTCATATGGCTCCACTTAGCCCCAATGATGGGGGTTTCAAGCCTGGGCCACCCCATGACTCCTCGACATAGCCTGTCAAGTTTCACACGGCTTGTGTAGGGTGCCGGTGAGGTGTACGTTAGATTGGAACTCCACACCAAGGCTAATATGCAAGATTAAGGCCAAGTATGGTCTCACTTGAGGCTACACGGCTCGTGTGTCCCTACACTGGCCGTGTAGTGTATCTTGAGACACACTTGGTCCAAATCTTTTATCAAAATAAGATCTTTCAAGGTCTATAATATTGTACGATATCCGGGTCATTACAATTTAACTTTTATTTTTGTTTTTGTTGTTTAGTTTCAATTGTAGGGTAAACTAGGTATATATGCCTAACACATGAGCCAAGGCAATCCCTTAGTCTAATTAGCATGGAGATCCACAAAAATTCAAGAAGAATGGCCTAAGAAAATGTGGATATCGCGATAGATGATGCTATGGAGTGAAATGATAATGATGTGGGTGGAGATGAAAACCCACCTTAAAGGGAAAATAGGCCACACCATAGGGCTTTCAACAAAAATACATATGGTAGGAACCAATATAGGTTTAACCCTATGGCCATGGATGTCACAATAGTTATCTTATTGACATCACTACTAGCTGACAATAAGTTTATAGTATCTGGTGGGCTCTTTCATATGTTTCAAACTCATGGGTTGTTTATAGGGCTACCTTCAGAGTATCTCCACAATCATCTTTGTAATGTTGCGTTTGTTTGTAAGAGTGTGATGGCACATAAAATCTTTTGATTTATGTTGTTGGGTTAAAAGTGTTCACTATATCTCTGACTGGAAATGCAACAATATAGTTGTCATAACTCCCACAAAGTGAACGTGAGTTCGAAGCAAAGCAAAATCAATCAAGATATCATCCAAGAGCTTGCTCAATTCTGAACAAGTATGGACTTGGTATTGAAGCAAAACTAAGAGAAAATTGATGCGATGGTTCACCAACCTCCAAGGGAACCCAAGTATGAAGAGGCTTACTATGATAAGGATGTTTTCTTTGTGAGTAATCAAGAAGCAGATTTTTTAAACAATACCCAAGAGTCCAACTCGGACTATTAGTGGTAAGGTTCCAAAAATCAAGGTCGAAACTACAATAGAGAAAGTGTGTACAGAGATAACCGAGGCTATTATTTTGAAAGAGACAAATACTGAAGGCCAAGTAGGGGCGAAGAGATGGACATAAGAATGGTCCCTATGTGCCTCCCGATAATTATGATGCAGGGTCTAGCAATTCTAAGATTGAGAAAATATTTGACAAATTCTAAAAAAATGTTAATCATCAACACAAGACTTTGAAAGTAATGAATTATATATCTTGAGTATCAATCAAAAGATAAAGTCCTTATCAGTGGCCATCGAACAATTGGAGAAATAATTTAGTTAGGTATATTCTCAATTGAACCAAAACCAAAAGGGTACTTTGCCAAGTAATACAGTTTAAAATCCATAGAATGATTGGCAGTATATGTCAGTTACAACATGAAGTAAGAAAAGTGCCATTTATCACCCAATGCCAGTGGTTGTTGGTAAAGGTTGTGAAAATAGTATCGATGACAAGGTCGAGGTGGAGGAACAAGGTTTGGATAGAAATGGTATGCAAAGTGAAGATGCAAAAGAGCTAGGAAAGATCGAGATTATCCAAAGAACTCCTCCTCCTTTTCATCAAAAGCTCAAGAAAAATGAAAAGGATGGTAAATTCAAACACTTCCTTTCTATGTTGAAGCAATTGTCCATTAGCATTCCTCTTCTTAAGGCATTAGAGAAGATGCCTGGGTATGCCAAATATATGAAGGATTTGGTAACGAAAAAGTCCATGACGAGCGAAGAGCTTTCGAAAGAACTCTAACAGTATTGTGCTATCATGACCAAATTCTTAGTCCAAAAGAGGGAAGATCCCGATGTTTTTACCATTCCTCGTACCATCAGTGATATCAAGTTCGCAAGAACATTGTGTTATTTAGGAGCGAGTATAATCTTGATGCCTCTTGCCATCTTTCAAAAGCTTGGTCTTGGTTCTCCCACTCCCATGAGGATGCGGTTACTCATGGCAGATAGAACAACCAAGAAGCCAGAGGGAATCCTCTTTGATATGTTGGCAAAAGTAGATAAGTTTATCTTTCTAGCTGATTTTGTGATTCTTGATTGTGAGGTTGATTTTGAGGTCCCTATTATCTTGGGAAGGCCATTCTTGGCCATTGGGAGAGCCTTAGTGTACGTGGATTCTGGTCAACTCAGTTTTAAGGTCAATGATGCAGAGATTATTTTTGATATCGACAAATCAATGAAGCACCGGGATGATCTCAAAAGTGAGGTGTGGACCATTGAGAAATTCTGATGATTAATAATAACTAATTTATGCCATTACATTAGACAAGGCGCTTCTTGGGAGACAACCCAACTACTTTGCATGTTTTTGGCTTATTTTGAGTTTATTTTGCTTGTGTCAATTTCTAAGTAGAAAATTTATTGTGGTTTGCCTTTTCTATTAAGACATTGAATAAGTTAGAGGTTTGGATAATGGTGGATTTTGAGATCAACGTTTACAGGTACTGAACAAGTTCAAAAAATGGTTGGAAATAGCATTGGAAGCAGCCTCTATGACCAAGCCTATGAGCCGTACTGCACACTACGACTCATAGTCATGTGTTGTAGAGGGTAACAATGATGATTTAAAGTTGGCACTCCTAATATGAGTCAACTTTACAACCTTTGGCCTAAGATACAAGTCATAAATGGTGTTTGTAGTACCTAAATGTGTTACTAAAATTTTTTCTAAGTTTTATGTGGTCTAGAGACCAAGATCTATTGATCATAGTAAGGCCTATGACCCGTCGCCGTGGTCTCATAGACCCAACTTTGTGATTTTAAAAGTTGTCCCAATGGGGTTATTTAAAAGGTCAAAACACATTTGGACCCTTTAATCTGCCATTTTAAACCCTAATAGTCTCCCAAATTATTCCCAAATATTTTCTCCAATATTCCAAACAATTTCATAGGGTACCCAACACCATTTTCCAGCAAGTTTTTCGGTGAGCCTTTGAAAGCTAAGGTTTTGGCCTCCTCTTCTTCTCATTTTGTTCATTTGATCATCATTTTCTATTGAGGTATGTTCCTTGGTTAAATTTCACAGACAAACTATGGTGTCTTTTGAACTTCTTGAATGATTGTGTGATTGAAATTCATATTAAGAATACTCATGGGAAAATGTGTGCATATGAATGAGAACTAGTATTTTGTCGATTAGAATTCTCTAATATTGACCTAAATTGTGAAATTGTCATTGTTTCTTGGTTGTGATGATGATATTTTGCCATGTATTGTTGATTACATGTTCGAAATGAGTGTGTGATGGTTTGTTAATTGACTAAGTCATGGCAGTATGAAATTTGTGTCTTTAGTATGTCTATCATATTGAAAAATGGTAATTTGACGATTATGTATATGTTGTAGATCCAATCCCATGAAAATTCATGTTTGCTATAAGTGACTTTGCGATATATTCTAGGATTGACCATTTTTGGATTCTTGAATATGTTGGGGAATTGATATTATTGTTAATTATGGGGAACAATTTTGGGTTTGATTCTTGATTGGAATAGCATGCTTGGGTAATGGATTTTTTTTATGCCAAATATGTTGATGAAATCTTGCTTCGATGTTGTTTACATATGTGTTTTAATTTTGTGGTTTGTTTGGTGAGGTACAAGCACCTTAGGTACCTGATATCTGCTGCTGTGAGGGCCTCCTAAGACCCGTAGGAAGACCTATGGGTTGCAATTACCCCTCGTAAGGGATAACAGTGACCCAAGGTTTCTTAACATTCACCATAAGAGACCTACCTACGAGTTGTAGTGTCCACTACAAACTGTAGTAGGGTCTCGTGCACTTGCCTTGTTACTTATTTTAAATACTAAAAATTGATATGAGCCTAGTCTATGACCCTAGTCACGACTACGAGTTGTAATTGAGCCCCATATTAGAGTTTAGTATAAAATGTTGCTAGGCATCTATGGACTACAAGGCTATATTATGACTCATAATCTTCACTACGGGTAATAACTGAGCCTCGTACTTACAACTTGCAGCTAGTGCAATGTTGATTTTATTAAGTGTTTTCCTTTTATTGTTGTTTATTTCTGTTCTTTTATATGTTTCTGTTATTTGTTCAGGTAATTTACGGATAATTATTGGTTTGGGATGAATATTCTAGGTCTAATGGCTCTGAAGAATAGAAATAAAGCAATCCAAGCCTTCAACTGGAGACTAAGGGACCAAGACATAGACGATGAACACTCTGTAGGCTCAACTGAAGAGTGAAATATTCGAATTGACCCTGACGCTTAGAGGCCTCGAACTAGAGCTCATACTGCACGAACCACAATAGAAGTTGAGAGTACCTCCCAGTCTGATGAGGGGGAACTATGGATAGGTCCAAGTTTGATGACATACGTCAAGATGAAGGAGTAGCTCAGTACTCAGTCGACCTATGCATTTCTGTTGATGATCCTCAGCAACACCGATGGGGAGTCATAGGTATGGAGGCTACCTATCGGCAGAGGTTGGAGCCTAATGGCTAGTGGAAGACCATGAGGCCATTCTACGAGGAGATCTAATTAGTTGATTCTGGGTTAAACCATGTTCCTGAATTTGGGGCCGAGAGAGACAGGCATGGGCTTCGATGGCTGACAAAAAAGCTGGGCAAGTACACCCCGCTTCTAGTCCAAGAGTTCTATGCAGGATATGCAGCCACCATTCTCAGATATCTTCCCAAGTGGCATAATACTATTGATAGGCCCTAGTTGATAGAGGTCCTAGTCAAAGGCAAGCGGGTGAACATTTCAGAGAAGACCATCCATAAAGTACAGTTCAGGACTACTGATGGAGTACCCCAATCCACAACCAAGTATGATAGCTAGATTGATAAGATGGGACAGGTTGTGATTGGAAAGAATGTGGACCTGAGGACCGAGATGGGTGTCCAGTCTCATATTAGATAGTGACCTCAAGCCTAAATAGGTCACCACACACATCGAGCCTATTGTGAAGTCTCATCTCTCCTTCCCAGCAAAATTTTGGTAGTCCATCATCCGATCTCACATCCGACCCACATAAACCTATAATGTTATCATTTTGGAGTGAGCAATCCTACTAGCCAGTATCTTGGCTGGCAATAATATTTATTGGGCTCATCTGATGGCTGAGCAGATTCATGAGTCCGTACTTTGGAGGAATGCATCTATGCCCTTTTATATCTTGATCCATAAGTTATGCATGGAAGCAGGGATGCACATCTCTCTCTATCTTGATCCACATGTCTAGGCCCTTCAAACAATGGATCCTAGCCCGATCAAGGCTGGTGAGAATCTGATAGCCCTCCAGCAAGCAGTACATCTTCCCATTCTTGAGCCATTTCCACTTGAGCCAGGTACAGAGGGTTTGACTCCAACTTCCACTTCTTCTACTCTAGCTGCACCAGAGTAATCCACAACAATTGATACTGAGATGGGTCCCCCACAGCCATACTTATACCAGAGCCATCTATATCTCAGGTTCCTTCTGTAGACTTTCTTCCTATGTATGATATTGTATTTTAGGCCATGGTTCGCAGGTTATCCAAGATAGAGTCCCAGCTAGCTAGGTTGATGGAGTAGATCAGGATGTGGGTTAGCGAGACAGTCTAGGCTTTTGATGAGAGTTCCAGGGCATTCACTCTTTCAGTTATGGACTGGAGGATTGCTATAGTGGATGCTTGGGTTGATTTTTTTGAGACCAGAGTTTAGAAGAGGATTGATGTGGCTCAGCCTATAGATATGTTGACCTTCCAGGAGGAGTTGGCCAAGTTCAAGGATGACTTGGTTACTTCACTATTAGCCCTAATCACATCTCCAAAGCAAGCATATGTGGGTAAAGACCTAATTGATCTATTTGATGTTGAGGATCGACCACATGCTCCTAGGAAGAGGCCAATAGAGGAGATCAATGCAAAGGTAGCACACAAGTGACAGAGAAGCAAGAGGAGCTAGAGGAGGCTATTAGTGATCTTGTAGTAAGAGAGTTGATAGTGGCGAAGGATCATAGGAAGGCTTTAGACCTTGAGAGATAGCACAGAGTAGGTACATCTAGCTTAGTTGTAGCCCAGACTACTCCGGAAGAGGAAGCCACTGATGGCTAGACTGATGATGATGCCTTTTCGCCATATTGATGTTTGATGTTTTGACACCCGCTCTTACTACTGTTGTTGTATACTTTGTTCTTATTACTATTTTGGATGATTTGTTTTTATTTAGTTTTTGTTATATACTTTGAGGACAAATTACTATTGTTTTAGTGGGGTATGGATAGTTATAGATAAGGTGAAGTCTGAGTAGCCTTTAATCCATAACTATCCTAGTTTTGATATCCAAAGATTTTATTTTTATGTTGAATTGGCATGTTTTATGTGCTTTGGATAATTTGTGGATATATGGTGATTGAGACTTTTGGCATATATATAGTTTTGAATAGTTTCATTGAATATGTTAAAAATTACTACCCACAAAATTTTTGTATTGTTGGTTATTATTGTGATCTTGCATATATGATTGATTTGGCAATGATTGTTAGATTAAGTGAAGGCAAGTTAATGCTTAAAGCATGATTAGTGAGTCTATGTTGGCTATGTATGTTTATGCATTGTGTACTAATTCAGAACTTGCCTTATTACTCTGAGTTGGACTGGAGATTATGTTGATTAGGACAGGATCTTAGGTCATTGTTCTTTAAACTAGTCCACTTTTGCCTAAATGACCCATCAAATGAAAATTTTTATCCCTTCTTCCAAATGTTTGAGCCTTACATGCACTTTTTCTTTCTTGATACCTAGCTAGCCTAAACTTGTCTGATGAAATACCTTGATATTGGACCTAGTCTATCCATGAACATTGTGAACCTTGATTGAGGCAAAAAGCCTAAGTTGAGGGTGGCTACCAAAAGTGGCCTTGGTTTAGGGAATGGATATTGTGTACTTCACCTCAGGCTAAAATCCTAAGTTGAGGGTGACTGATGTTGTGGTATAGTAGCAAAAATGATGTGAGCAAGTGGAAATGAAATAAAAAATGTAAATTCATGTACCATGTTAGAGAAAAAGAAGAAAAGATTCCTTAGAATGAGAAGAATAGCAAAATGAGTTCAAAAATAAGGCACAAGCTGAGAAATGAAAGAAAATACCAGAAAAGCTTAAAAATAAAGAATAAGGGAGAACAAAGTGGAAATGGTTGAGTTGTTGATGTGAAAGTTTTGAAATGCATCATTCAAGGTTGGGGTTTAGTCACTAATTGCCCAAAATGTCATAATAAGCTCTCATGAGCCTACGTTACAAGCCTATGAAGTCTTAAAGTAATCTTGATCCAACTAGTCAACAATCTACCTTGATTGCTTATAGAGTGAAAGAGGAGGACGCCTTTTCTGTGAGGGCATTTGAATTGCATTGTTAGCAGATGACTTGTTTAGTGATATCGGATTGTTGATACTCCTTAATTTGTCATAGTAGGATTATCAAATGCATCAATGTGCTTTGTTTTTCTTGATAGCTATATGACCATGTTTTGAAATTGCTAGTTTGGGTACCTGAGTTGAAATTGACTAATGTACATACCGAGAGGATGGTTACTATGTATTATTCATTATCCATCTAGCTTAAGTCATTGCTTGAGGACAAGCAATAATTCTCAGTTGAAGGTGTTGATGTGCTATCAAAATACAATGCATTTGGTAGTATCAGTCATAGCCCAAACTACGAGTCGTAGGGGATGACCGTATTGATTAACAGCTTCCGAAATCAAAATCTGAGAAATTGAGCTTCAGCCAATACGATCCTAGAATACGGGTTGTAGTCCTCACTATGACTTTTAAAAGAGGACCTCATAGTGATTAATAGTGTTGCTTTAATGAAACGACCCCAAAAATTGCATAAAGACATGCCTCAAAAGTGCTCGAAATATTATTTTTGATATATCTAAAAATTCATTGGTTATTTCAAAAATTCAACTTCATATTCTTGTTGAGGGAGTCCAAATTAGGGTGATAAGGGTCTAACCTCAATTTTAAAGCAAAGGAATTGAATTATGAAATTTCATTTGGTGCAATTTCTAAATAGCCTCCGCATCCTCTCCGCGATGCAAAGATGTGTATTTCCTGCACTGTCTTTCTTAGTTCGTCTAGATTTTTCTAAGTTTGGACCTAAGTTTTTCCAAGCTTATTTTTACCTATACTTAACCAAATTTCACCCTCATATTCCCCAAAATATTTCCCAACACACACTAAAACACTTAGCCTTATTTTCACTCCCAAATTCAAGACTCAAAACCCTTATCCAAAGTAAAGAATCCTCTTCAAGCTTCAAGCCTCCATCTTCAACCTTCACCAAGAACTTCTCCAAACTAAGGTATGTGGAGTTGTACTATTGGGTCCTTCCACCCATGGTACCTAAACCCTAATTTTACTAACATTGCTTGATTTGAAGTTGATTTTACATATAGGTCTTGTATATTGAGAAATTCACTGCACAATGGTTGTT
>JAOTQJ010095169.1:0-11827 GCA_025642045.1 Solanum sejunctum
CTTATAGGATCAATTTTAAGTTACTTGGACGCAATATAGCACACTAAAACCAAACGAGCGCTAAAACGCTCTCATTTCGCCCAATTCGACCCCTATGATCAATTATGTTATATAACTTATAACCAACCCTTTTCTTGCGGTTTAAATGTTACTTATAACTTCCCCGACACTCCCACAAGGTTTAATTCACATGGAGAAAGCTAGAAACTCAACTTACCTCTCAACCCCTTCACAACTTAATAACTAGAAATCTTAAGAAACAAGAATACAAAGAAACAATACTCCAATTCACAACAACAACTTAATAACTAGAAATCTTAAGAAACAAGAATACAAAGAAGACTAAGAACTTTCTTCTTCTTCTTCTATTTTGCCCAAGAGTAAGAACATTTTGGGTCTATTTATAGACTTGGTGATTCTCACACTACTCAAGTGCTTGAAACAGGAGATGTCGAATTGTGTTTTACTTCTGGAAGAATTTGATGTCTAGTTTTATTCTTAATAAAGCAGGCTTCAAACAGATTATAGAATCTAATCAGTATCTAATTGTGAAAAATGGCATTATTGTGGGAAAGGGGTATGCTTGTGATGGGATGTTTAAACTGAATATTGAAATGAATAAAATTTATTTATATGCTCTCTTCTACTAATTTTTGGCATGCTCGTTTGTATCATATAAATAATTGTTATGTTGGAAGCATGAGTAGCTTAGGGTTACCAATTGTTAAAACGGATTTTGAAAAGTGTGAGGCTTGTAGTAAAGCCAAAATCACTAAAAGGCCTCATTTTCAAGTTGAAAGAAAAACTGATTTATTAGAATAAGTTCACACTAATATTTGTGAACTTGAAGAATTTTAACTATTAGAGAAAATAGATATTTTATCACTTTTATTGATGATTTTGTCTAAGTTTACATATGTTTACTTGATGAAAAATAAAAGTAATGGTTTTGAGTATTTTAAAGTTTATCTCGATGAGGTTGAAAATCAGTTTGAAAGAAAATAAATAGAATAAGAAGTGATAGAGGCCGTGAATATCAGTCAAATGAGTTTAATTCTTTTGTTAGATCATTGAAAATAATTCATGAAACTACTCCTTATTCCCTTGCATCTAATGGTGTAGCGGAAAGGAAAAATAGAACTTTGGTTGAATTGACTAATGTCATGCTAATTGAGTCAAGTGCACCTTTAAATTTTTAGAGTGAAGCTAGTTAAACTGTTTGCTATGTGTTGAATCATGTGCCTTATAAAAAGTCTAAACTAACTCCTTTTGAATTGTGGAAAGATCTAAGCCTAACTTGGGATATCTAAGAGTTTGGGGTTGTCTAGCCTTTGTGAGGCTAATGGAACCCAAGATTACAAAGTTGGATAAAAAAGTTACTACTTGTGCTTTTCTTGGTTATGCTTCAAATAGTATAACCTATAGATTTTTTAATCTTGAAGATAATGTTATTATTGAATTAGGTGATGGTATTTTTCATGAAAATAAATTTTCTTTTGGATTCTAAAAATAGTGAGGATCAAAGAATTGAACAAAATATTGTCATTACCTAGTTCTTCTACTTCTACTTTGAAAAATAAAAAAAATGGTAATTTTGAATTAAGAAGAACTAAAAGAGCTATAGTAAAAAAAATTTAGTCCTGATTTTTATGTTTTTAATGTTTGAGATGACCCTCTCACTTTAAAAGAAGTTTTATCTTCACATGATGCAATTTTATGCAAAGAGACCATAAATGATGAAATGAAATCACTAATTTATAATAAAACTTGGAAGTTAGTTGATTTACATTGATTTATCACCGAGTGTAAAATAATTGATTGCAAATAGGTCTTAAGAAAAAAGTTAAAATCAATGGGTCTATTGATAAATATAAGATTAGGCTAGTTACAAAAGGCTGTAAGCAATTTGAAGGCCTAGAGTGTTTTAAAACTTTTACTCCGATAATTAGAATTACATCCATTAGACTTTTAATTACTATGGCTGCAATTTTTGATTTGCAAATTCACCAAATGGATGTAAAACTGCTTTTTTAAATGGAAAACTAAATGAAGAGATTTATATGGAATAACCCGAGAGTTTTTTGTTAAAGCAGGTCAAGAAATCAAAGTGTGTAGACTTACTAAATCCCTATATGTCTTGAAATAGGCACCGAAATAATGACATGAAAAGTTTGATTCCTGCATGATTGAAAATGGGCTTAAAACAAATGAGTGTGATAAGTGCATCTATCATAAGTCTTGGAATAATTCACATGTTATTATTTGCCTATATGTTGATGATTTATTGATCTTTGGCTCTAATATGAATGTTATTGTTGAAGCAAAAAATATTCTTAGAAGCCATTTTGATATGAAAGTTCTTGGTGAGGCAAATTTTATTCTGGGAATAAAAATTACCAGAAATTATGATAGAATTTTCCTTGACCAATCACATTTTGTTGAGAAAATTTTGAAAAAATATAACTTTCTTGATTGCAAGCATGTCTTAACTCCTTCTTATTCAAGTGTTCACTTATTTCATGTACAAAGTAAAAATGACGTGATAAATCAAAAAGAATATGCTAGCTTAATCGAAAGTTTGAGATATGTGACTGATTGCACTAGGCCTGATATTGCATATGTGGTATGAGTACTTAGCAGGTTTACAAGCAAGCCAGGTAATGAACATTGGCATGTTATAACAAGAGTTATGAGATATTTAACTGGGACAAACACTTGTGGTTTGTTCTATAAAATTATCCTGCTGTACTTGAGGGATTTTCTGATCAGATTGGAACATTTTATCAAGTGATTCATGTTCTACCATTGGTTATATATTTACTTCGGGTGGTGGTTCTATATGTCGAAAATCTAAAAAGCAAACTATCATTACTAAATCTACCATGGAGGCTGAACTAATTGCTTTAGCTTCAGCTAGTGAGGAAGCAAATTGGTTAAGAGATTTATTATTTCAAATTTCTTATTTTGAAATACCAATTTCTCCTATTTTAATTCATTGTGATAGCACTGCTGCAATTGGTAGAGTTCAAAATCATTATTACAATGGCAAATATACACCTATAAGAAGGAAACACAGTAATGTAAGATCATATTTGACAAGTGGTACCATTAATATTGATTATGTCAAATCTTGTCATAATCTTGCAGATCCTCTTACTAAGGCCTTAGAAAGAGAAAAGGTCTAGAACACATCAAGGGGGATGGGATTGAAATCTATAAATCCCTAGTCATATATGAGGAAACTCAACCTAGAGACTGGAAATCCTATAACCAGGTTCAAGGGGAAGAACGAACCATAGGATGACTTGTTGTAAAAAAATGCACTATTTTTTATTCCTTCCCTATGATATGAGTGCATTATTTCCTGTAGCGAATGTGGAGGTTGACTGTTAAAAACTCTTAATAAAAATTTGTAGCCCATATGGGTGGAGTGTTAATTTTACAGGAACAATCTTGACAAATTTCACCTATGTGAGTGTGGAAGTAGGCCGTTTCCTATGAGAATTGGGCTCATTCTCAAAGACACTCATGAAACCAGAATAGCACAAGGTCATAATGTGCTGGCTAGTAAGCTCATTTCAACACCATGATTACTGTGTGTGAGCAGTAATATTTTATTTCCCTTAAGCAGTCATAGTTCAAGTCTGAGATCACTACGACTCTAGAATAAAAGTTACTGTTTTACTAAGTGGAGGTTCAATGTATAACACACCTTTATTATGCATGGTAGTCATGGTAATCTTCCTTCAGCTGATAGACACTCTTATATGGATGTTAGTGGCATTTTAATATTAGAGTTGGAATATATTAACTTTCTTTGACTTTTAGGGGTTTCATGCCAATAACATATATTTGTGGTCATTGTTATGACCATGGGCCAATATACATTTGCAGCATTGGTCACTTAATGTGTTGCATTACTCCTTGTGAGTTATGGTTAGTGACCGTTTGGCAGTTTAATCCTTGCACGTTGAGGGCATTTGTTACCGTCACCATTATCTTCCTCTTTATTCCATCATTACACCTTGTAACTTATGTAACCTCTAGACCATTTATCTACCCCATATTTACTTCTTATTCATTGCATAGAAGACTTCCACAACTATAAATAGTAGTTGTCTTCATTTGTTGTCTACATACAACACAAAAGAAAAAATAGAGTGCATAAACTTTATCAAAAAAGAGAGTTCTTATTAGTTGAAGGGAGGTGTTTGTCCAGAATTTGTTGCGTTGCAATTTTATGAAAGACTGTTATATCCTGGAGGGGATAAGTCAAAGAGAGTACTATTGGACCGACGAATATGTTTGTTGTAGTAGGCTTGAATCTCCTTAAAGAGAGTGAGATATCTGCACCTCAGCCTGAAGATTTTGTTCTTCATTTTTATTTTTTCAATTGTAATTCTCTTGTAATTTCACCAAGAAACTCTAAATGACGAAGTCGAGGGGAAAAATTTTGACCCATACAACTAATTTTCTTTGATTGATATTATGGTAAATTATTTATATTAAAAAATTATTTCTGAAAGGTAAGATTTTTATTTAAATTTCATAAGCATTAAGATTTCTCTCTATTTCAAATAAGAAATGATTCATGCAAATTCTAATTGCTTTTAAATAATAACATGTAACCTTTAATAAATATGATTTTGATATATAGTAATCAACACTTGAAACAATAAATACCACATAGAAAGTTTTTTCTTTCTGATGATGATGATTTCGATGTACAAAAAAATAATATGGAATGTATTTTAATTTGTATTAACTAGTTTAAATAAATAAAATAATTTACATATGATAAAGATTTAATAGCTTTATATTCTATTAATTTTGAAATCCTACATAGTTGGATAATCATCAAATTACAATTATCTTTTAAAAAAATACTAAACAACAATTTGGTTTATTATAGAATATTTTTTATGAATAGAAAAAATTTTAATCAATATTATTTGTAAAATCGTCATGTTCATACTATAATATAGATATAGATAAATGAAGCCTACCAAAATATAATGTGGATGTATTCAACCTGTAATCTCGTGATAATAAATAACATACCACATTTGAAAGTTAGTATTTTGGTGATAAGAAGTCCAAATGAAAAGGACAAAAGGGGGCTACTCCAATCCTAAACCTATATACACACAACTCAATTTTCATATTTGGATCATTTAACCTTTGAATAGTTTTATCAAATGGATTCATCCACTGACAATGAAACTTGTGTGCTCCCTCAAATTTGTAATTCTATAAGAAACACTTCTGGTCTAACTATTTCAGCAGGTAACAATTTTAACTTGAAGATTGATATACTTGCAAAGCATTCTTACACTTGTGGCCACAAAACTATTGAAGAATGCAACTTTGGTAAGAGGTGTGTTTATAGGTACAAATATTTATCATGGAATATTATTGACAAAGAGATTTTGTCATATGATTTTTCTTATCTATTGAAAAAAGTAAAGTGGGTTGGTGCTGACAAAATTTTAACGAGCAAAAATAATTTGATCCAAAAAATTCTGGACTTTGCTCTTACCTTGGAGAATGTTACGCCTCATCATCAAGATGATGACACAGTTTGTGTGAGTCTGATATTTGTTACAAAAATTTCGATATCTCCTCAAGAATTTGAACTTACCCGAAGGAGAATTTTTAAGAAATACTATGATAGCATTACAAAAATTCATTGGGTAAAAGTTCGTGAAGAAATCAAGAAATTGGGACATGGATCATCTTTGTATGAAAAATTTCAGTTCTTAGAGGTTTGCATAGAAAATAATGTGAGGGAGACATCAAATTGGAGAACTACATATTTCGATGATAATTACGAAATGGTACTAAAAGGGACTTTAATTGAGCAAGCTAGGAGGAAAATCAGGTTATTGCCTGCAGTTAGATAAAAAATGTAGTTTTTACAGGCAGTAGATATTCCAAAAGAAAATGAATCGGCAGATGATTGTTCAATATGCATAAGCAGGTACTTACCTGGTTCAGAAGCATACAAGTTGCCTTGCAGCCATAGGGTCCATTTTGGCTGCATTGATACTTAGCTTCTAAACAAACTAAGGTGTCCTATGTGTGAGTTCAACTTGCCGCTAACTGAGAAAAAGTAGAAGTGTTCATTCCTTTCTCGTTATTTGAAATTTTCATTGTCATATTCAATTACCTTGTTATTTTAATTCTCAGTTGTAGTATAAATAAATAAATATTTATATGTAAGTGTTGAAATTGGTTTGTTCCAACACCTGTCAATACTCTCTTTTCCTATAATAAAAAATTATACTTTGCTCCAGCAATATTGCATTTATAACTTGGTATGCGAACAATAAACAATGAAGATTACTTCATGTAGATTTTACATTTAGCTCAAAGCATCAAAATTTTATTGAATTACTCAAATTTTATAATAAAACAAGAACATCACTGATACCTAAAGGAATTTCAAAGTGCACAAAAATACATACTAAGAATTAGATGATTAAGATTTTACAACAACAACGAATGTATTTTAAAAGTGAAATGAATTTAAAGTGCATATATTTATTCTAGTGTGAACTTACTTTCTTTTTTCGAAGTAAATGACCATTGATATAATCTTCCACAAGACAGACTAATGAAACATTCTCTTTATTTAAGGAAAAACAACACTAGAATTTTTAATTAGTCATGATCAAATTTATACATGGCAAACTCTTAATCGATAGTGATAATATATTGTTTAAATTATACTACAAGAATACAACACTTCTTTATTAAAGTGGAAACATGATCTCGACCCTATTTAAGAGCAATCCAAGTTAAAATGTTTCGCTAGGTAATGCCCGGATAGTGTTGATTTGCACCACTGGAACGACGTGGAGGGGGCGCAGACTTAAACTTGGTTATTTTCTTTATTTTTTCGATGAGAATTAAAAATTCGAAAATTTCACGAAATCATACTGGTCCGCACCCCTGACGCTTCGACGAATTTTAAAACTTTTTCTTTTAATTTTAAGAAGGGTATTTTGGTCATTCCAAACTCATTTTTAATTCCCAAAACATGTTTTTAAGACTTATTTCGTACGAAAGGGTTTCTCAACTCCTTTATCTTCAAGTTTAAAGTGCAAGTTCCTGAGAGAGATAGCAAGGGAGAACCTAAGGAATTCCAAGTTTGAGTTCGATTCTTGTTGAAGGATAGCGAAATCTTCATCCCAGGTATGTAAAGGCTATATAGAATATGAGATTGTTCTCCCATTTGCCCCAATGAATGTAGTAAGTTGGAGATTGATAGTTCATAGGTCTTGAATTATAATTCTTGAAGATATTCTTGAAATTTATCTTTACCACTATACAATATCTTAAATGGATGATCATCATATTTTTAATTAACTATTTACATATATTATTGTGTTATTATATATATTTACCCTACATAAATTCTCTGTAAAAGACTTCAAGAATAAACTTAGGGGTAATGCCTAAAGCCTTGACTGTCTAACTGTATTGATTGTTGTGGTCTAGTTTTTGAGATGAGTATGTTGATGGCTGAAGTTGATGGAATGAGTTTTCTTAGAGTCTAAGTGAATTGAACCTTTAGCTTTGAGAGGAAGAACCTTTTACTTGAGGGGATAGATTGTCATATGAGATGAGGTCCTTACCGGGGGGTTGGTTGTATAACCAGCCTGATAATGATAGACTTATGAGCATATCGAGTCCTAGGAGGAGTATTAACACCGAAATATGTAAGAGTGAGTCCCATTCATACTTATTAACTATGTGGCCAACATAGGAGAGGATTAGACCATGAACGCGAATGTTTCCTTTGTCCCGCAGAGGACTTGACAAACTTTTTCAGGATCCTCGACAGACTCGTCCTTTACCCCGGTAAGGTATTGAGAGAATGTGGCAATGATATCTCTTCGTTGTATCATCACTAGCTCATAGGTGGTGATTGTCCATTATGGAAACTCTGAAATAGATTTCATATTGATAGTACTCTGAGATTTATGTGATTGTCTGATGTCTTAATGGATACCAATGTGATAGAGTCATGTTCCTTACTCTGAGTTGAGGTTGAGTGATGGATAAGCTGATGTCATTTTATGTTGACGGATGAGGTTAAGGAGGACCCCTAGAACTTCATTGATTAAATGTAAAAGGTCCTAAAAGAGATGCATGCTAATTAGATTGAGAGAGTGGAGCTTGGTTCCTACCAATTGAAGGATGTTGCTAATGTTTGGTACAATCATTGGGAGGAGAGTAGCGGTGAAGATGCGGAGCCTGCAGCATGGGAGGAGTTTGAGACCGCTTTCCTTGATAACTTCTTTCCTTAGGAGTTGAGGGAGGCGAAGGTAGATGAGTTAGTGAACCTAAAGCAAGGAGGAAGGAAAGTGAAAGAATATAGACTAAAGTTTATTAAGCTTTCCAGGTATGCTCCGGAAATGGTGTAAGACATGAGGGCAAAAATGAGAAAGTTTTTGTCTAGTCTGGGCAGACATATGCAGAAATAGTGTAAGGCAGCTTTATTGATCCCTGGCATGGACATCTCCAAAATCATGGTGTATGCCCAACAGGCAAAAGAGGATAAGAGGAAAGATAGAGTTGAGCAGATCAACAGAAAGGCAAAATTAGTTGGGCATGATCCTAGCTAGCAAAGATAGAATAATGGCGACAAGACCCACTTTCAGAAGAGATCATCTCATTATGCACCTTCTGTAGTAAGTGCACACGTTCATCTAAATAGGTATAATCAAAAATCTCATGGTTACCATAACTATAGGGCTCAGGGTGCACAATCTCAGGCTAGTGTGACGTAAGGTGCGAGGGGAAAGTCACCTTGTAACATGTGTAGTAAGCTTCATTTGGGAAAGTGTCGTATAGGGAGAGATATTTGCTATTCATGTGTATAGGCTAGTCAGTTCAGTTATGTGTGTCCAAAAAGGAGGTGAGTTGATGGGGGAAGCAGACTACAATCCTCCGCAGCACCCCCAGGTAGCATCAATAAGGGGAACTACTACAGGTACAGGAGGCGGGATGAACCACCTTTATGTGATGGATAATCGACAGGATTAGGAGGATGCACCAAATGTTGTTACAGGTATTCTTCGATTCTTTACCTTTGGTTGTTATGCATTGCTTGATCAAGGTGTCACCTTGTCTTTTGTGACCCCTTATATGGCTAGTAAGTTTGGGATTCTTCTAGAGTGTTTGCTTGAATCTTTTACTGTTTCCACTCTCACTGGTGAGTCTATATTAGCTAAGAGGGTTTATAAAGATTGTGTAGTATCCATTTATTATAGAGACACCCTAGCTGACTTGGTAGAATTGGAGATGGTTGATTTTGATGTGATACTTGGCATGGATTAGCTTCATGCCTGTTATGGTTCATAAACTCGAATTTTTAAGTTTTAATTTCCTAATGAGCCTGTTCTAGAGTGGAAAGGGGTTTCGATTACACCTAAGGGCAAATTTATCTCCTATCTTAGAGCCAAAAGTTGTTCTCCAAAGGTTGTATTTACCACCTCCTGCGAGTCAAGTCTGATGAGGTTGAATCTACTACTCTTAAGTCCGTCCTGATTGTGAATGATTTTTCTGAGGTGTTTCCTAACGATCTACCTGGAGTCCCTCTTGATAGGGAGACTAACTTTGGCATTGATGTTCTTCTCGAGACCAAACCCATTTCACTTCAACCTTATAAAATAGTCCCCACAGAGTTGAAGGAATTGAAAGAACTATTGAAAGACTTGTTAGAGAGAGGTTTCATAAGGCCTAGTGTCTTACCTTGGGGGCTCCTGTCTTATTCGGGCATAAGAAAATAGGTCTCTTAGAATATGTATAGACTACCCACAACTGAACAAGGTCACCATAAAGAATAGGTATCCTCTCCTAAGGATTGATGATCTCTTTGACCAACTTCAAGGTGCTACTTGTTTCTCCTGGATAGACCTCAAATCGGTTTACCATTAGTTGAAGGTGAGGGAAAGTGACATTCCTAAGACAGCCTTTAGGACACGGTATGGCCACTTTGAGTTCTTGGTCATGTCCTTCGGGTTGAGAATGCACCTGCAGCTTTCATGGATTTGATAAACAGGGTATTCAGACCATATCTTGATATGTTCATGATCGTATTTATTGATGACATTCTGGTGTATTCAAAGGATGAAAGGGAGAATGCTAATCACCTTAGAGTGGTTTTGCAAATGGTTAAAGATCATGAGTTATATGTGAAATTCTCAAAGTATGAATTTTGGCTCAAGTTTGTGGCCTTCCTAGGCCATGTTGTTTCGAGAAATGGTATTCGGGTGGATACTCAGAAAATTAAAGCGGTTAAGGATTGGCCAAAACCAACTTCTTTGACGAAAATAAAAAGTTTCTTGGGTTTAGCATGCTACTCTCATTGATATATTAAAGGATTCTCCTCTCTGTCAGCACTATTGACTAAGCTAACTCAGAAGAAGGCTAAGTTTCAGTGGTTTAAGGAATGTGAAAGGAGTTTCCAACAGTCGAAGACTAGATTGACTACAACCCTAGTTTTGACTTTGCTCGGTAGGACGGGGGACTTCGTGATATACTGTTATACATCAAAAGTTAGATCGGGTTGTGTGCTTATATATAGAGAGAATGTGATATCTTATGCTTCCAGGCAACTTAAGGTCCATGAGAAGAATTATCTGACTAACAATCTTGAGTTGGCGGTGGTGGTATTTACACTTAAGATTTGGCATCACTATTTGTATGAAGTGCATGTGAATGTGTTCACTAACCACAAGAGCTTGCAGTATGTGTTCAGCTAGAAGAAGCTCAACCTGCGACAGAGAAGGTGGTTGGAGTTGGTCAAGGATTATGACATGAGCATTCTCTACCACCCAGATAAGGCTAATGTTATTGTTTATACTCTTAGCAGGATGCCTATGGGTAGCACTGTGCATGTGGAAAAAGAGAAAAAAGAGCTAGTTAAGGAAGTGCATAGATTAGCTCGATTGAGAGTGCAACTTGAGGAGAAAAATGAAGGTGGGATCAATGTTTAGAATGGTTCTGCTTCATCTTTAGTATTAGGAGTGAAAGAAAAGCAAGACCAAGACCCTGTCTTTTTCTAATTAAAAGAAGTGGTTCACAGGCTGAAGGTGATGGTTTTCAACAAAGAGGGAGATTGGGTGTTGAGGTATCAAGGAAGATTCTGTGTGCTTGATGTTCATGGTGTCCGAGAAAGATCATGGCTGAAGCTCATAGCTCTAGATATTATATTCACTCGGTTCTACCAAAATGTACCACGATTGTAGAGAAGTCTATTGGTGGAATGGGATGAAAAAGGGCATTGCTGAATTCGTCTCTAAGTGTCCTAATTGTCAACAGGTCAAGGTTGAACATCAGAGACCATGTAGGTTAGCTCAGAACTTTGAAATTCCTAAGTGGAAATGGGATATGATCAACATGGATTTAATTACTAGTTTACCAAGATCCAAAAAGCAGGAAGATTTAATATAGGTGATTATTGATAGGATAACTAAATCAACCCATTTCTTGGCCATCAAGACAATTAATACGGCTGAGGAGCATGCCCACCGATACATTCATGAGATTTTGATGTTGCATTAGGTCCCCTTGTCCATCATCTCGGACAAAGGAGCTTAGTTTACCTCTAAATTTTGGAGATCTTTCCATATGGGATTGGGTACAAAAGTGTAACGACCCAACCCAGGGGTCATGAATGGTGCCGATAGGACACCGCGACAACCACTTATACTGAATCTTTGCTTACGACAGCTAGCGAATTTCACAAAAATTTCGACAGAGTTTCCTCTGTTTTACTGACTAACCCACCTGCAAACAGCGAACCCAACAGTAC
>JAOTQJ010095180.1:0-11826 GCA_025642045.1 Solanum sejunctum
TTTAAAATACACCTCAATCACAACAATTTTCCCGAATGAGCAATTAACTTCCATTTAGTTACTTACGGGGTCTAACAGGTCAAATGTATAAAAAGACCAATTGCGGGTTCGCAAAATCGTTCTTTTAAATACATAATTTAATATTAATGAAAATATGTCATGAATACAATGATAATATACATATAAGTAAACAAATAATGAATGAATATAAACAAACATAGACATACAAATAACAATACATACACATGTGATATAACACAAAAAAAATAAATATAAATAAAATAGGATCCTCCTCAATTGGAAAAACGAATTCATAATGGTTAGAACCTCAAAACTCCCCAGCAGAGTCACCATTTCTGTTAATCCGAAAAATAACTTTGTTAAAGAAAAATTATAAATTCGAAAATCGATTTAAAACTTAATTAATTTAAGAGAAAATTGATTTTTTACAGAATAAAAACAACAGAGTTGCCACTTAATTTTTTTAAAAAAAAAATTAAGAAAACTTAAAATAATTTTAAGAGCCTAACAGAAAAATTCCTAAAATTTAAGAGAAAGTGTGTAAGGGTTCAATTTTCACTTTGAGAAGAAATTAATCACTCAAAATGACCGCTAACTTGCGGTTGACCGACGATTAGAAAATTTTGACTAACTCTTCGAAATAGTTTTTTTTAAATAATAATAATAAAGGGAAATTATAATTATCAAAACTTCATTTTGAAATAATTCAAGAGAATGTTCAATAGTGAATTTTTGAAGATGACTAATTATTTCGAAATAGATAATTAAATTATTTAAAAGGGTTCCTAATAAAACATAGATTGACATGAAATGGTTTGTCCTTTGGGAATTTTAATTAAGTTAGATACACTAACTAAATAATTATCAAAATCAAAATTAATACAAACATCACAAATAATCAACTCTAAAAAACATAATAAAGAGAGGGAAAGAAAATTAGGCCCAAGTCTTGTTCTGTGTGCCTGGACCAGAACTTGGGCCTTCCTTTTCTGTTTTGGGGCTTTACTTGCCCATTTAAACTTGTATATCTGCAGAGTATATACACTATATATCAATATATATACCTATTCTTCCACCTGTATTAACCTGTAAATCCAGTACCCCAGCCACCTTGAATCAACTTCTGTTGAAGACTTGAATTTTTTTCACTTTTTCTTACACAATATGTACGATGTATATCAGTGTATACAGTGATATTTTGACCCCCCAAAATTTGTGTGATTCTTTTCATTCTATGCGTGATAGGGCCGACTCATAGACGTTGGATTTGACTCAACCCGAGGAAATGCAAGGAACTAGAGTCCAATTGGACTCAAAGGGGCAAATTCACAAGAAAAAAAAAGATTAGAAACCTTATGAACAAATATAATCTCCAACATTTAGTCAAGAATTTATGTTCCAACAATCAAAACCAACAACTCGATCCAAAATAAATATGAGGAATAAACTCATACATGAGACTTAGCCAGACAGTTTTTTGGAAGCAAAAATTTGCCTAATAAAAAATAGCTTCCAAGTAACTCCAAAACATAAAACTAAAAGAAACATGAAGGAAACTAACATCCACATATTAAAAAAAATGAGATTGAACAAACAATGAAGAACCAAAAACGCTACTGGTTATTTTGAATTAAAATGGTGTAATAAACAACTTAACTTTTTAAACATAGGACAAAATCAAACTATTTTAAATAGTTCGCATGAATAATTGTCAACAAGCTAAACAGTAAGACGAGCAAACACACAACTTCCCAAAAATGGTTTTGACTGAGCGAACACATCTCAAAATGCAACTTAGCCAAATATGTATTAGAAAGAACTAAAAGATAAAGCTATTACCCTCTTCGGGGCAGCGAACTGACAAGATGAGTTGGAAAAAATGATTCCCTACCACGAGCTTGACAAAATAGAAGAATGAAACCTAGTTTCTGATTTGCTAATCTGAGTTCTAGGCAAAAGAAAAGAATTGAGGAAGCCAATCAAAAATTCTCGTCCGGTCCAGAATTCGTCTGCCCCCTTTTTACAGATTTAAGAGGAGATATTTATAGAGAAATTTGGGGTCAAAAATTAAGATTTTTAATTTGAATTTGAAATTCAAAATTCGAACGTTGGGGGTTGATTTTTTTTTCATTAGTGTTATTATTTTTTGTTTAAAAAAAATTGAAGAAGAAGAAGAAGATTGTGTGTGTGTTCTTGAAGAAAAAGTGAAAGAAGTGGAAAGATTCGTGAGGAGAGGAAGAGAAATGGAAAAGGAGGGACACATGAGTCCCACGTGAAAAAGGAAAAAGAAAAAGAAAAGTTAAAGGAAAAAGAAAAAGTAAAAAGGGGAAACATATGTGGCCGGGGTGCAGGTTAGAATTTTAAAATACACAATGAATTAAATTAGATTAATTAACGAGCTTCTCAAAATATCAAAGTGAAATAGTTAATTTTAAAATAATTAAATCAAGAAAATTAATCAAGAAAATAAAATCCTTTTTTTCAAGAATGATTTTTTGAATAAATATAACTCTAAAATAGTTTCAAATATATTTTTTGAAGAGAATTATTTTATATTATTAAAAATTGAAGCTTGATGATTGATTTATACTGTGAAGAATATAAATTAGGTGTCAACACACATACAATATACATGTATATACATGCTATCCGTGGAGGCCACGCGCCCGCAATTCCTTATTTCTCTTTCTCCATCTTTCTTTCACGCGTACATTTCTCTCTCTTACCTTTTTCTTCTTCAACGAACCAAACCAGATGAACAATTCCAAATACTTTAAAATTCAAGAAGATTCTCTCTCAACGTTCCTCCTCCAAGCTCCGTACATATGTGTCACTATCTCCCACATCCTTCGTCCTTGCTCGAAATCGAGCCATCCACCTCACTCTCATCCCCAACGGACTGAAGAATCATTTAAGATATTTTGGATTCCAAAACAGGATAGAATTTTAGGGAATTTTGAATTCGAAAGTAACCCTAATTTTTGCCCTATTTTGGAACCCTAAAAATCCCTATATATATCCTTTTTCCCCCTTTTTGAGAGGCAACCGTTCTTAATTCAAAACCCTAGCAAAACTTACTCAAATTCTCATAGTTGTTCTTGATTTCCAAAGACCGATTATAGGTCACATATCCTCAAACTACTTTTCCAGGAACTCATTTGGTTTTGAAGGTCTTGAAATTGAAGATTCTTGGTTGAGGAAGGTGTAGACGGAACTCTTTGGTGGTGGAAAGTCTTCTTCAAGCTCATCATCTTCCCAAGCTTCGCTACTCCTAAAGAGGTAATATCCTCGTCTGAATTTTCCCTTTTACCCGTAGATGATATATGTAATTTTATGGTTCTGAGTGTTATTAGCTGTTTGAATAGTGGTGTTCAAGGTGATACATCTTGAGGTTACTGTGTTTGGTTGAGTATAATATCAACATCTCATTTGTTCACAGTTAGGTCATTAAGAATGTTGCTGTCGTTTTTATTCACTATTTTGTTGGGTCCATTGATATTAGCTTCCTATATTTCCTTGCTTGGTCTAAGTCTTCCTCAATTTTCGTTGTCACCATCAAAAGTTTCAGTTACTGATTGTCCCCCTTTTTCCTATCTCTTGTTTTAACAAGCAAAATAAACCTCCTGTAATTAAAGGCTGTTCAGATTTTATACTAATTTATCGACATTGGGCTACTGCTTCTTGTTCGATAAATGATTCTCTTGTACTGTCTATTGCAATATATGTCATTTAGGTTCAGATCCTACTTTATCTTCTCATATTTGGAGTCGGTTTTGAGTTAATGACAGTATGTCACTTTATTGAAATCTTCTGCTTATCTGAGAATTATTTTAGTTGTCAGTGCATTTTATGTCATGTTGATTTGCTGATTCTCAGATTATGTATTATCTTGTGTTTCATGGATTTAGTTAATAAGGCATCTCAACTACTTTCAGTTTCATAAAATAAGCTCTAGAGTTCTTTATTGCGAAAACTATCCTCCCATGTGTTGACACCCAATTTTTACCCTCCACAACGTAATTTTATTATCGAGTTTTATTTTTATTTTAATGATTTTTAAACCATTATTTTTCTAAAAAAACAATTAGATATGGCGCGTGGGTCACACGCCCCAAAATCCTCAAATTTCCTCCTTCACAGACCCTCCCCATTCTCCCCTCTTCTTCTTCTTCATCGTCAGCGGCGCCGCAACTCCTTCCCCGTCAAACGGTCATCCCTCTACCCCCACGATACACAACACCAACTAACCGACCAACTCCCCGACAAATCCCCAATGATCACTTTTGCCAATACCCGACCAAAATTAGATCGCACTACGACCCCTCTGTCAAAGCTGACAAAAGCACCAACCTCATGCGTGTCTGAAAAGATGTTCGACACCCATCTCGTCCTGTTGAATAGATCCGTTGCTTAGATATTTAAGCCCTCCTTCTTCTTCGTTTGAGGGACGGGACAGTCAGAAAATCCCCGAAAAGTGGAGCAAACTTCAATCCTCAACTAACTTCTCAACGATTTTAGTCAAAGTTTTGCTTGTTGATTTAGAAACCAGGATGTGTAATTTTGGAGTCAAAAAGTTTTGGTGGTATCAAAGTTCACTGTTAAGCTCGTCGTCCCAGTATCGCTGCCCCTAAAAGGGTAATATACCAATCTCGCTTTACTTTTGAGTTTTACATATTGTGACTGAATGTGAAAGTTGAAGTTGTATCCAAGTATTCTGTTTGTGTTTGGTTTGTTGATTGAAAATGCCCTGCTGTGATGAGTTGATACTAATTTTTCGTTATTGCGATGACTCTTGTTAATTCTCTGCACCTATTTTCGTATCTTGTTTCAGTTTAGTAATGTCCTATTTATTTTGATCAGAAATATGTGTGCATGCTACTGTGTGCCAACAAAAAGATTGCTGATTAATGCTTTCTTATTGACTGTTAAGGTGTTGAGATCCAAAACTAGTGTTGAAATGACTTTGTTTCCCAAACATGCTATAATTTCAGTTTGTTAATTCGTTTTAGTGTTGGGTTTGTTTCTTAAAGGTGCTATTAGCCTGTTTTGTTGAATGCAGCTTACATATCCTATTGTTGCCATCGTTTTACTTACTGTTAACTTTCTCAGAGTCAAGACTAGTATGGAAATGATTTGATCTTTCTAGAATTTGCTGTAATGTTCAAATTTTAGTTTGGTAGTTTGTTTGATGATGGTTTGGTTGTTTACGATTCTGTCAGTTTACTTTATCTGAATATAGCCAACTTAGTATGTTTTTGAGTATGTCTTCTTTTGCTTCTGTTGGATCTTGCTTAAAGTGTGAAATTATTTGGTCGTAAATGGTAATACTTGAAATTGCTAAAAATGAGAGGGCCTGCTGTTGTTTTCCCTGTTTATATGGTTTATTAAGATAGTTACTGTTGAGGTTAATGATTCTGTTATCGGCGTAAGTTGCTAAAATTCGAAACAAGTGTCAAAGTGATCATTGCTTTAAGAAATATGCTATAATCATGTCAAGGCTTCTACTGTTTTTGGATTTTCCAAAAATGCTTTCAAATTGTTCTGCTTCTTTCTTGTTTTAGCTTGGTTCTATCCTCTAATGTTGTGTTCATAAATCATAATATACGTGTTTTCATTATATTATGACTTGTTTAAGATATAGTCTGCTTTGAAGTCGTCTTTCATTTTCTTACATCTATGTTGTCTTGCTGAATTGTGTAGTTCCCAGTATAGAACATGTCATAAAACATTGTATGAGAATCTCTTTAGATCTCACGATTGCTGGAACATAAGCTCAGGCCTAGAACTTTTCTTTGCTGCTATCTGAAACATTTCTGGCTGTCGCAATTTTTCCTGTTGCAACCTTTCCCTGCTGTAGTTCTATGATTTTCAAGCATATCAAGGCTTAAGTTGTTGTTTTGTCGCATCATTTAAGTCTTCCCCTAATCATGTTTAAGTTTAATAAACTATCTATGTATCTTAATATCGAGTGTAACTGCTAGTTGTTTTCTTTACTGATTCCAAGACTCATTATATAGATGTGTAAGGGTTGAAGCTTCCTATCTTTATGGACTATATTTGATGCACTGATAATTTGCTTCTTTTCTCTATCTATGTAATGTGTTGTCATAATTCAGTAATGTATATACATTATCCTTGAATACTAATCCTTATTTTATTTCTTTGTATGAATAATGCTCCGAGCCCATTTTGGACTCATCATTTTGCATTCCTTGGGCCACGGAGTCCCAAGCTTCCTCTTCCTCGGGTCAGCCCTCATTTTCAGGGGAAAAGAGTTATTATACATAACCCAAGAAACAACAGTCAGACAGGTCCAAACATGAGAATTAATGGGTCATCATTCGGGTTCGCTAAGCCCAATCCTTTCCTTAAATTCCTCTTTTATTATTTGTGGCATTTGCTTTTGTTTCAGATGCTGACATTTTGTTTATTAATGGTTTCAATCTAATTAGATTCTCAGAGTGTCAAGCCACTTATGTTATCTTATTTAGGTTCCATTTCATTTTTTAGGAAAATATTTGTACTGAAAAATAAAATAAAATAAAATAAAAAATATATGTGATTTTGTCATGTTAGTTCACGTTTTAAAACCTATTTAACTTTTAAGTTTAGTCAATTGTTTTTGACTTAGTCGAGTCTACAGTCCAACTTTTTCAAGTTTCAGTCAATTTCCATCAAGTTAGCCAATTTGTTTCCAATTTCGTCAAGTTTAGTCAAATCTTTTCAAAATTAATCAATTCGTAATTAGTTAACCTTTTTTCAAGTCAAATTAAAAGTTAGTCAAATCACTTAATCATCGGATAACCGCATTTAGCGGCTATTTCGAGTGCGTAAAACCTTCTCGAAGTGAAAATGTGAACTCGAATTCGTTCTGTGGAGTTAAAAGGATTTTTTTGTTAGATCTTTTTAAATATTTATTGATTTTCTAATTATCTGCAAAATTAGGTGGCAACTCTGTGTCTTCTTTCGAATTTTGAGAATTGGTTTTCTGAAATCAATTGAGTTTAAAATCGATTTCTCAATTTTCAAATTTTCTTTTCAAAAAACCATTTTTCGGTATAATAGAAATGGCGACTCTGCTGGGGAATTTAATTAGGTTCTAACCATTAGATTATGTGTTTGATTAACTAATTGTTCTGTTTTCTTATTTGCTCTATCTGCTTAAATTCAAATATTAAACTGGCATTTGCATTTTATGGCACTTCCTATTTTATCCCTGTGTATTTGGAATTTTGGTTTTGCGATCCCGCAACCAGATTTTTAAATACTTAACTCTTTTCGGAATAAGTGATAATTTACGGCATTCGTGAAATGGTTGTCATGAATTTCCAGCTGAGGTTGTCAGCCTGGGTACCCGATCTATTCAAAAGCCACTCTTTGACACCTAGGATAGAGCGAAGCCAAATCCCTATCTCTAAGCATTGGCCTAGGATGACCCAATGTGTTAGGCATGTTGGGCCTATTAGAAAGACCACCTTGAGTCCAAAGTGGCCCCCGACCTAAATGGACGATCATACTTATATGTTTATATTTGAAGGATGTATATGTTATTTGACGAACCTTTATCCCGGGGGGATTGGGAGTCATTTGTTATATCATATGTTAATCGAAATAGGTTTGTTTGCAAAATGCTCAGAGATGCTGAGAAGTCTAGGAAGAAAAAGTTTTCCACGAAGATTTAGCTTAGGATTTTACCCCTACGTGGGACTGATCATTTTTGTATGCCCTTCCCAAATTATGGATTCCCATCAAGTTTATTTGTAAGGCTTGTATAAATATTTTTGGGGCAATAGAACATCTAATTGCATATATATCCTTCAAATCGTTAGGCCTACCCTTGGCATAAAATGGGTCACATATCTGTTTAGGGCACGCAATATCTGTTTATGTGATATAATTGTTTGCGTAGTTATGTTACTTTGTTTGAAGTCTGCTAGTCCACTCCTTTTCAAAGTTTTCTAGAAACCTAAGCATATAAATTCAGTTATTATCAAAAGTTCGTCCAAATACTCTTTGAGTCTGAGGTTTCTCGATCAAACCCCACTCTCAAAGTTCTAAAATTCAGTCACTATCAAAAGATTGTCCAAACACTCTTCGAGTTTCAAGTTTCTCAACAAAAATCAATCCCCTCTCAAGGTTCTAAAAGTTTACTCTTTAACTTACCAAAGATGAATCTTTCATTTCAATTCGAGGATATTCACGCGTTCGAACTATGTAAGGTCTGATTTCTCTTTCTTGAGATACGTAGGCAGCCTCTTAGGCCCGACCCTTCAACTTTTCAAAGGCGTATTTTCCCTTCAGCTTTTCAAAAGCGTATTTTCCCTCCAGCTTTTCAAAAGTGTATTTCTCCTCCAACTTTTCAAAAGCGTATTTTCCCTCCAGGTTTCCATAAGCATATTCCCTCCAGCTTTTCAAAAACGTATTTTCCCTCTAGTTTTCCATAAGCATATTTCCTATAGCTTTTCAAAAAAGTATTTTCCCCACTCTTCCAGAAGATTATCTTCCCCTAGCTTTCCAAAAGTTCATAAGCTTATCCTTCTCTAAATACAAGAAATTCAGAAGATTATCCTTCCCAGTCTACACTATCAAAAACAGGAAGACCTAGCTTGGTGTAAATTGGTCTTCTCGATCCACCATCCTGCCTATTTACCCTATCTCATTTATCTGTGGGCTAGCTTACCATCAAATAAAGCAACAATTGTGTGCTTATTGATATATGTGTTACCTTCTAATCCGAGGAAATTAACTTATTTGCTTTTAAGTAATTCTTCTTACGAGTAACTTAGAATTGATCTGTGTTTATAAAAGTCAGTCAATCATCCTTATTTCATCAGATCCAGAGAATTCCCCTTGATTAAAATCAACAAAAAGAAAATGACAGATCACAATGATGACACAGAGATTACCATGACAGATCCAGCTACCATGCAACAAAACCAATTAATTCAACAGTTAATAAAACAAATTGCGGACATGAGAGTAAAAATGAGGGCAGAAATAAAAAAGGCTTAGGATTTGGCGAACTTGGCTATCGCCGCTAGTATTCCCGCTCTAGATGACGAAAGGCCCTCACCTCATCAGCCTACCCCTATCTCCCCTATACAAGCTCCTCCTGTCATCAATGACGCAGGACCTTCCAACCCTTATCCCACGATACCACTCTTTCCCAATAACCCAAATACTAACTAGGTTAGCAGATCCTCCCAAATGGCCCATGCTACTCACTACCAAATGATTCACCCTAAAAATCAACCCTCGAATCAATGTAACCCACCAACAACACAAAGTGCACCTCCTAAAATCCCTTTCCATCACACCACTTATTCTGACATTGACCCTCATGAGGAGAGGAAAATAGGAGGGAAGGCCAAAAGGGAAGCAACCAAGTTGGATATCGAAGAAGAGATCGCTAGAGCTATGAAAATATTTCACTATGCATCGGACATTGTGGGTCTTGACTATGAAGACTTATGCATTCACCTAGATTTGAACCTGCTAGAGGGGTTAAAAGTTTTGAAGTTTGATACTTTCAATGGGAGTGGGAATCCTTTGGCTCATTTGAGGGCATACTGCGACCAGTTGGTGGGCGTTGGAAAAAATGAAGCATTACTGATGCGGCTTTTCAGTTGAAGCCTAAGTAGGGAGGCTCTAGAATGTTTTACCACTCAAGAGACGAACCAGTGGGCTAGTGGGAATGCTATGGCTAAAGACTTTGTTGAAAATTTTGCCTATAACATTGAGGATGTGCCAAACCGTTACTCATTGGAAAAGATTAAGCAGAAGTCGACTGAAAGTTATCAGGAATATGCCTACAGATGGAGGAAAAATGCCGCTAGAGCTCATCCTTCCATGCCAGAAAAAGAAATTATTAAAGTGTTTGTACGCTCCCAGGAACCAAAATTTTATGAAAGAATAATGCTGCTCGTATGGGCAAAATTCGTAGACATAGTTAAAATCAGGGAGAATATCGAAGATGGGCTTAGAGCGAGAACGATCACCAGGATATAAAGTTCAACAAAAACGTCTTGGATAGTAAGGAAAAGGGAAGAAGATGTGTCAGCTGTCTCTGGCACACAAGACAAAAGGAGAACCCTTAGCAATCACCCCAGGAAATTCACATACCCTCAAGTTCATTTCCAACCTATGCAAAGCTCATTCCCCACTTTTTATGCTCAACCAGAATATCACCATCAAACCCCTCCTCACATAAACGCAGATAGAAAAACTTCAAGGGTATTCACTCCACTTGCCGAAAGTCAGACCAAGCTATTTGAAAGATTGTCAGCTGCAAGATTAATCTGGCCTGCCCCTCCGAGAGCCATGGATGTTAATTCCCCTTTCTTCAAAGGTGATCAGACTTATGTTTACCATTCTAACAATGTTGGACATGACACTGAAGATTGCATAACTCTGAAGCATAGGATCCAAGACTTGATTGACCGTGATGCCTCTGTTCTTCGAACTATAGCTCCCAACGTCGACAAGAATCCTTTACCTGATAATGAATAGAACGATCGCCCAACACAATGTGACGATCAGCTCGTATGCGACAGGAGATGCTGTGTTTAGATAAAACTTTCTTTCCCTGTAATTGCATCATTTGCTTTAATTATTCCTATGTTTGTTATTCGATTTTATCTGTAATGAACTATGTTTGACCTGAATTATCAAGAATGAGATATGTAGGCAGCCTATGTTGGCCTCGGTCATTTTTTATTCAAAATTTATATTTGGTCTACCCCCCGAGAGTGGGAACTACGTTTGACCTAATTCCTGCCTCAACAGGATACGTAGACGCCACGACGGCTCGGTCATACTCCCAGAAAGGAAACTGGGATAGAATTTGTGAAAGGAACTCAAAAATTCTGAACAGAGAAGTATTCTACAACAAATAGAAGTTTGGAGCACAATGAAACCTCAATTGGGACAGAATTTTTGAGAAGGATCTCAAAAAATTCTCAAGTAACTTTTGATTAGTTGATAATCCTTGACAATATCTAAACTGGGACAGAAATTTTGAGGTTGCCCTCAAAATTTCGCCAAGCATTGCCACAAATTTGAAAGTCGTATTCTTATACCTTATGCCTATCTAGAGATGGGAGATCAAAACAATCTATCAAGGACAAGGCGAGGAGTAGATAATCGAAGAATCAACACAGATCAGTTTATTTTAAACTAAGAAATTTTCATTGGATGCAGGAAAATTTTTGTAGAAAAAATTTTTCGAAACAAATTTGGGGGAATTATCACAAGAGAGCAGCTATCGCATCTACAAGAGAATAACAGAGGCAAAAACTTACACAGGAGAACAGCTGAGGCGCTCAGGCCGCCAACAACTTCTCAAACTCAATTTATTTTGAAACTAAGAAATTTTCTATGGATAAAGGAAAGCATGATAGGAGAACAGTTGAGGCGCTCAGGCCGCCAACAACTTGTTAGAATCAATTCATTTTTACAATTAAGAAATACTTCGTGGGTGCAGGGAGATTTTCGAGAGAACAACTTAAGCGCTCAGGAAATTTTACAGAGAACAACAGAGGAGTATATATCTCGGTCTCGCCCAGGAATTTTGGCACAAGAAAAAAAGGCGTAAATAGTTTGCCTCACCCAAGTCACCAATAATCAATCATGGATCAATTCATTTTTTTAAACTAAGAAGCTCTTTTGGATACAGGAAAATTTTTGTAAGTTTTATCTACAGGAGAATGTATGGGGCATAAATAGTCCCGTCTCGCTAAAGTCACCAGGAATTTATCAAAGGACAATTATTTCGTCCCTAACTGCCAACAGGGCCATTATATACCA